>JAGWFQ010000063.1:0-57239 GCA_025215515.1 Schistosoma japonicum
ATGTGTTTTTTTCTTTGCACAATGTAGCCGCACAATGCAACCAATAAAATTAATATACTGTATGGTTTGTTAATAGGAAACTAAATGAAAATAACCAATCACAGCTGAGAATGTAACATAAACAAATACCAAAATAAGGTAATGAGTTTTGTTATCTAGATAGATAGGGATGACTGGAAGAAAAAATCAATTACAATATAATCGTTACTACTTAATATAGATAAATGAGAGTAGAAGACTTTTCAAGTGAATCATTTCAGTAGATAAAACAAAAAATTGTAATTGAATACATTAATCAAATAGTAACTAAACAAAGTGAAGACTAAACAAGCAGAGTTGTGTAAAGAAAACTGGAGAACATGTTCATTGTAACAGTGTAATAACTTAAAAATGTAAATAATCAGGATAATAATTAATAAGTCTCTGGAAAGTTGATAATTTAAGGAATATAAACATCATATTTACTGAATGTAAGGGAATTGTAATTTAATTTAATTAAGGTAGTTTTGTGTAAATGTATGTGAATTTTAGTTGGTTTGTGTTCTTCACAGATTAATGTTAATTGGGTACTATTTAAAACCAGGAGGATTCGGCAGCTGTTCTATTCTAGTATAGGACCTTCTCAGTAGTGAATACCCAATTGTATTTAAACAACACCAGTATGTGAAGAATACAAACAAACAAAATTAATACCTATCTTCAAAAAATAACTTCAATTCAGTTACAATAATGATGTTTATAGTGACTAACTTCAGGATATTCCTGAAGTTCTAATGAAAAGTAATGACTGGAAGAGTTCAGACTTGTCGAGAGTGAAAGAGTTATAATCAGTGACAATGAATGGTCATAGCCTTATGTTAGGAAATGATGAAAGAGGGAATCCTACTATTTGGATCCTGCCCAGTAGTGTAAAGGATTTGGCTTTTGCGAACCTGAAGGCTCTAGGTTCGATTCCCCTAGAGGAATCGAGTGTGTACGCTGCTAACAAGTTCCATACTAGGACGAAATGGTTGTGCGGTGCTCATGGCTTTCAGTGGTGCCAAACCAACACCAATCTGTGAAAAATACAAACAACTTGACATAATACCTATGCTCATAAAACCACATCAATTCAATTTGGTTAAGTACTTTAAGCACAATTCAAATGCTGTCTAATTAGATTTCAGGCATTCTGGACTTAACAACATGCTTAACGATATAATGAATAAATAAAACCCAATTAAATAGTCAATTATTTTCTCAAAGCCCAATTATAACCAATATCAGCTCACCAGTGACTAACTTCTTGGAATAGTTTCCGGAGTTCTAGTGTGTAGACTTTGACGGGTGGAGTTCAACCATATCGAGTGTAAGCCAGTTACCCACTGATGGCAAGGATGAGGTCGAGCAACCGTATTACAAATTAACTGAATTAGAACTATCAGCCGTTAGGAGCCGACTCAGTAATCTGATGCTAAAGCGTCAGCCGTGGAGCCAGAGGGTTCTAGGTTGATCTACGATGGGGTCGTGAATGCGTACTCCTGAATCGTCCCATACAAGAACGAAACAGTCAATTTATATCTTAAACACCCCCTTCATATACATGCGAAATCTGACAGCACAACCAACTAATTATGGCGATAACATTAATATAGAGTAAGGGCAAAAACTTACAAGGAGCAGGGGTAACGTGTACACAATTAATTGGAATATACAATTCTAGAAATAAAACATCCAGTGTAAGTACAACTAAAATGAATGAAATAATCTTCTGGAGAATAATTCTAGAAGTTAATATTTCAACATGAATCGCCAGATTCATCATATTTAGGCTAATGAACTGAAAAACTGTAGTATATATTCTTTTCTTAAATTTCAACTATTTAACAATATGACAAAAACCTTATTAAATGTTTAGTTACTCTTTCACTCTAAACATAGATGACTTAACTTATACTTGCTTTCAAGTTGAACTTCAGAAAATTCAGGTTAATGTCCACTAACAATAAAAACATAACTATTATGAAAACTATGTTTATAATACAAATTAACACATGCATTAATTACATGCATTAAGATTGTCCTATTGCATACAAACTATATATACAAAATATTATTATGCTTCAAAGTCTACTGTAATAAACTATAGCTGAGTTTATCCACAGTGTTTTTACGGCTCACGGAGTATGTCATGTCCAACACATTTGTGATTTCATTATTCGTTGATTGAGGGAGTGATGCATGCTATCAATCAATCAATGCTCCTTACCTCACATGGAGAATAGGCCGCCGACGAGCATTCTCTAGCCAACTCTATCCTGGGCGTTCCTTTCCAGCTCTTCTCAAGTGCTCTTCATTCTTTTCATGTCTGCCTCAAATTCCCAACGCAATGTGTTCTTCAGTCATTAAAAATATTATATGAAGTCTTAACTTTTACTGTATTTGTGATTTTTATCTGACACATTTACCCATTGCTACACTGTTATATTCCTTGAAAACAATTGTGAAATGAAAATGCTAGCAAAAAGCACATTTCAGTATATAACACTTGTCCATGAAATCTATTAAAATATTGAATACAAACACATCTAGTGAACTTTATTAATGTTTCACATAATCTCAGCATATGTTTTCCACAGAAAATTATTGAACTATAAGCAACTGAATAGTTGAACAACAAAAGTTCATTACAAATAATTAACATTCTTTCTATTTATTCATATAAACAAGAGATAGCATATTGTATAATCATTATTTATACAAATAAAAAGACTATTAGGTTCATATAGTGTGTATGTAACATTTAAGTTTAGAAAGACGCTTCAAAATGAATATAAAGTTCAATAATCTGTAATTAACAAATTTAAGACAACTATCTTTTCGTGTAAACAACTTTAACAAACATGATAATACGAAAAAAGAGGTCTATAAAGAAAACATACATTTAAACGAAGTATGAGTTTTTAACTTACTTAATGATGTTAAGTGAAATCAACATGAACCAAAGCTCAATAGCTTACATTCAAACTATACAAGTGTGCGAATAAGCTAAATGCGATGATATAACGGGAGAATGATTAATATACTATTTTTCAGTTTATTCCATATATTCTGACATTATATGTATTAAACGCTTTTTTTTTAAAAATATTTTTGTATCCTCTCCCCTTGACCCTAACCTCTTATTTGGCCTATAAACTGTTCTTGTTTCATTTTCTGCTGATCACCTATAACTAATTAAAGGAGACCGTGTTCATTCAGTTTTCAGTGATCGTTGCTTCTGTTTTGTGTTGATGTTATTTTTTTTTAACTGGCTTGTTGCATCGTCTGTTTTGGCATGTATATAGACGGATGACTGAAATATGCCTGAATAGGCTGGTTGGTTTGTCAGCCTTGTGTTTTCTTATTCCTGTGTGGGACTAGTAAGCATCTGGGCAGACCCGTAGACGGTAAGTAACAGTCTTATTGTCATTGCTAACTGTATTGGCTCGAATAAGGTCATACTATTATTAAGTCACTCGTTTACGACATGTGATTAAACTTACGATGTATGGTGTTAAGCAATAAACCCAATCAACAACACTTAGATGTTACTTGACTAAATTTCGTCTGAAATACCTAAGTTTTGTACTGCTTGGGACTTATCAGCAAATATTACCTACATTAATAATGCTTCTTATGATACTTGAAACCGCAGTACCCATTTTCTTAGTATACAGTGTCATCAGAGTTATACCATACGACACTGGATTTTTTCACAGTGACCATAGAGTAGAAACCATGTACTAAATAAACATAACATTGGTCACACCTCAATGATCAGTTATCAACATTATTTTGCGTCAGATGCATCTAAACAGCCTTAACTTTACGACAAATGAGATTTTGATTGACTTATCGGTTACAGTAAACTACATTTTAATTTACCCAGATGGATGGAATCTACCTTTCTCAATCCCTTTATATAGATACAATAGTGAAATATGTTTTCTTTAAGTTTTATTAATCATAATATACCCCTTAGTTTCAAAATATGCTAATAATGGCTACGGGTAAATTTGTTAAATTTAACTTAGAAAGTGATTCATATAATCCAATCATAAAGATAGATACTGGACATTCGCGAATACTTTGGAGTGTTGATATATTGAGCTTCCCTTTAATATTTCGTTTATATATCTGTTTATGCACGATTCATCATGTCCTCTTTGAATTTCAACCAAAGTCATTATATCGTTAAAATTCGTCACACAGGAAGATGATTTAGTATATAAGTCTTTGAAAATGCTTTTTATGTTCAATCCAACATATATTGAACAAAGACAGTCGCCTGTAAAGATATCCAAATTAATGTCCCGCATATACTCGTTTATATTGTGTTTCAGTGGTCAGTAAACGTCTTGCTCTGAAAGGATAAATACTAAAAAATCAGCTACAGCCTTCATTGCCATCAGATAGCAGTCTGATTTGGATTCTAGACAAAGTGCTAGTTCACTGAAAAGCGCAAATAATCACTGGCTGTATTTGCATGACACCACAGAATTTGTGGGTCACGCCATTTGATGTTTTGTGATAGGCTTTGCTTACAAGCACTGAGTTTCTGCAAGTTTATTACAACTCTGTGAAACACGTCAGTGCACTCCAATGACTCATGAATTTGATTATTAACGTAGATTTCTACATCAGGAAATTGTGAGAAAATTGCTTGAAAGATTGACTAGCATGGACCAAATTAGCTTTCTATTAGGTTGTGGATACACTAATTGCATTCTATCCTTCTGTCAAGTGTCGGAAAACTGTCATACACACTGCAGGCTGACAATCGTTGTTTCTCGACATCAGGACCGCCTTCACTTTGTTGGACAGGACTGCGTTCTTGAATTTTCTGATGAAAATACTCAAAAATTACAAACTCTTACAGTTGCAGAGCTCAGATCACCAGAGTTCAATATAATTCAATTAACACAAAAAGAATGTTTCAGTGATGAGATTAAGATGTTATGACCTGTTTCAAGAGTGACGAATCAGAATGAAATCGATCGAACAACTTATAGAACTCTGTGTAGGTCTTCAAGTCCACAACGTTATCTCAAACCGGTTATGGTTAATAGAATAAAAATGGTAAGTGGACGCTAACATCAATCAAATCTACCTTTCAAGTAACGCATTCAATTATACTACTATTCATTTTATTATACGTTTGATTATTAAGCACTACGAATGAATGAACGGATATACAAAAATGAATAATTTAATTTCGACAATCAATGAACGATAATGAATTTTTAGAGCAGTAAAAACCATTAAGTCAGTATTCAAGGACTGTTATAAGTGTTGTAAATGGTTCTCTTAGCTTTGTCAACAGGTAATGGCACTTTTACTAGACATCAGGAAACCTTGTTGTGCACAACTCCTATTGTATATTTAACCCTCCAGGAGAAATATGAGAACGGACATCGAAACAATTAAAAAAATGTTAGCAGTTATTCGTACCAATTAACTAACCACCGATGAGACACTACGCATAATGCTGGCGGACAGAAAGATCGTTTCAAACGATCGGCCTATAATGAAAATGATCGAAGACGTCGACGGAATAAAATTGCTAATGTCGATGAAAAGGATTATAGAACAAGATACAACACAAAATGGAGGCAAACCCAGTACTTGGTTGACCTTTAATAGAAAAAGTGGTTAGAATTATGCACTTTGACACTCAAATAAACACAACTATGGCACGATTCTAAACCAAATTTAAAGGTCGGTGACTTGATATTAATGATAATACCTGCACGTTCGAGAGTATATTGGCTGAGGATGCTTGTTGCGGCCACTGAAAAGTGAACCGACAACTTAATTCAAAAGGTGACGTGAAAAGCAGCTAACGTGATAATAAAAAGAGATGTACAACACATGTGCGAGTTAGAAGGTGAAGTTGAAGAAACTCTGAATTATGAACAGTTTGGAACACCTCGGGTGAGAGGAAGTGTTGAATTTAGTTATAATTTCTACACTACTCATGAGTAGCTGAATGTTTATTGCATAATTTTATTGCTTAAATTTTATTGGTTATGACCGAACTTTCTAGATGTTAGTTTTGACCGGTTGGGACATTATTTTTCTGGCTATCCATTTTGTTTTAGCATTTTTTACGCCAGTGTGAACAAGGTACAGATGGATGTAACTGTTTTGTTGTTGTTGCTCAATTGCCTTGAGTGCAAGTGTTAAGTAAATTAATAATCATTTGTTGTGCAAGCAGGTAAAGTATTTATATATTTGTTGCAATATACAAATGTTCCTAAAACTCAGAACAGTATTTTGACTTTACTGACCTCGGGCGCGTTATTCCGGAGAATCTAGCATACTATATTGGCCCGTCCTTCGTAAACTTCATATGTGTTTTGTTATGTACATTTACACTTTTTAAATGGACTATTGTTAAAGGTAGGTATTTAGACAGATGATGATATGACCTGGGGTGAGTGTACTTCTGTGATCAACTCAACACGGTTTCCGTATTACAGATGAAAATTGCCATGCAACTCTTTGCATTGTGCTTTTCACAAGGGTTCTGACACCACAACTTTTTCGGAATAATGCTAGCAGCAGTTAGAACTTTACAGTTAGAGTCTTCAGTAGGAGCAGTTAACGAATAAGAATAATACGTGAACTATATAAGGTTTATCAGCTTGGCTATTACAGCTTCTTGATAGCTTAAGTCTCGGTTAGTGAAGCCTTACGTCTTAATACGATAAGTCTATATTTCAACAAAAGACTAGTTAAGAACTTAGGAGTTTTCAGGAGAGTTTGTGACTCGCAATACGTCTGTCTTTTGTTTCGTGAAGGGATATGATTTTGAATTATAAATGCTGCTCGCTGAAACAATGCAGCCGATCAATAACTGCCTATGAAACCTGGTATCAGTAATGCACGCAACTAAATAAACTGGTGATAATTATTTAATTGTTTTCTATGTGGACTCGGCATCACCTTTATGCAGTGTTGCTTTTTAATAACAAATTACAGGACTACATTTTCTGCAAATGTGATTGGTTTTAAGGACGATTCAATATGATGCATTTCCAACTGCTGGTATATTTTTTTTCTTTCTGGTGCTTATATGTTATTGTGATATTCAAGGTTTGAAAAAACGAATTTACGTGTGGTTATTTTTGTTTTGACCATAGTAAAGCTCGGACTTTGAATTAACACTTTTGAGAAAATTAATTGAAAGAATATTTGTAAGCAAAATAAATCTGCTGTCAACGTTGGTTGCCTACTGGTACTACTGATCACTTGTTATGTTTGGTTTAGTTTATTTCCGTTCGTGACAGCAAAAGTATTGGGTGTTATTCGCCATTTCGTGTGAATGATCTATGAGAAATACCATTAGTAGTACATTGTAATTTACTGATAATTCTATTTCATTAGACTTTATAGCTGCTGATATTTGCAATTGTTGTACAAATATAAGTGTGTTACAAAGATTGATTTATTTTCATTGGCACCAGGGTTGCGTGGAAAAACAAGTTGCATCATCCGTAAGTGTGGGTCCAATCGATAGAAGTGGCTCTGGTTGTAAGACGAGTGTAACTTGGTCATATACCAGAGCACACTTTATACCTTTACATTGTTTTTAGATGTACATTTGATATTAACAGGAAATCTCAAGCTAATGGTCAGAGAAACAGATAGTTAGAAGTATCCTGGTTGCATTCATTGCTACTCAGTACTGTTAGCCGTGTCTAACTTTTGTAATTTAACATAACGGCATCCACTGCTTAGTAAGAATATACCACCAAAGTTCGGTTACCATCGAACTTCGATAAACTCAAAATATGTGGGCTCGACAGACTGTCAGTAAACGGGTTCTTCAGCTCCGTTGTTAACACAACGCAAGTTAAATAAACTTCAGTTTCAAATTGTTGAACTTCCTTAGCACATTTTCATTACTTCTTGGTAACCCTGTCAGAAACCCTCTAAATCGTTCTAAGAATAATTCAGTATTTTGAATGGCAGTTTTACTATCCACCGCTATTTTTACTACAGTCTCAGTTATTTTCTTATAAGTTATGAGCTTCATCAATTTAACCACATTAATTGTAACAAGCTAAGGCCACAACAGCATCTTTGAATGCTGCTAGCTCAGCTTAGGATGACTTTGATTAGCTTTAAATGCCAATCAAAGAAATTAATAGAGGCTAATGTTTTCAGAGTTTTATAAAATTTAATGTCATCAATCGTATTATCTATAATGGAACATTTCATGTTAAGTGTAAAATAACAGGCTTAATCTTTAAAGCATAATTTATACCTAGATAGTGTTAGGCATTTACCAAAGCTGCGAGCGCTTACCCTAAACCAACAAACGCAAGTTACGAAGCTAGCATATTATGATATAATAATCACACTAGTTTCAGAGTAGGAGGTTAAAGACACAAGTAAATACTCGGCTATACTATTTCACTTTATGCGTGGTCGACAGAAATGAAGATGTTTATATATTTTGATTTTAACTGCATGTGTTAAACACTTCTTTTTGAAAGACTAGGGCAGCCCTGCCCTTAGAAATCAAAAATAACACCATATATCTATGTTATGAGGTCAGACTTAGAGTACTTAAGAAAGATATTAATATCTTTCTTAAGTACTCTAAGTCTGACCTCATTATTACTAACCTGGTGTTCACATTAAGCCCATACATTGTTTCAAAGACGTCTATGACCACATTATACGTAAGTAAGCACAGTAAAAAACGAACTACCGTACGGTATATTCGTCTTCTGTTTGGAGAATGGCATCACGATAGCGAAAGTTAAACGAGGTGATATTCCATCAGATACCAACACATTAGGGATAATCAGACTTTGGATTTGGTTTGTGGTATAGTCCAGATTACACGTTTTATCCAATCTGCAATTCGTTAGATTAATATACCTACTCTTCAGTGTTGAGGTTTAGACTGAAACTTGAATTTATTAGCTATTACTTCAAATGTCACGGTGGTATTGACCATACTATTGGGTCTAGTCAACCAGTAGTACATTGAAACAGTATCGATAAGTTTTTAGGATTTTGTAATTTTACATCGTGCATAATCATGAATATATCTAATCAGTCTGTGTTGGTTCATGTGCATCCTGAGAAAAATATAATCACATTGATTTCATTAAAACATTTTATTTATTAGAAGTCATATAATCATTTATAAAATATATAAAATCCAGAACGATGTTATTTTTCGTTATATTTCACCTTGATTACAAGGCGTTATTTACTCGGTAGTGTTCCATGGCCGCCACATGAAATGGTGAGCCCGTCTTTTATTTTTTTGATACTATTTGTCACGCATGTTCACACTTTTAAGTTTTTTTTCTGTGCTTTATTGTGTTATTATAACTAGGACTCATTAGTAGACATTAGCATATCCCTAGTTATTGTTTTCATTTTACTGTGTAGTATATTGATCACTGGTTTTTATTCCACTATTTTCGTGTGTATATTTGCACTAGACTATTTTGCGCATCTGTCACTATAGTTGCACGTTTTTTTTGCTGCCCTCTATTTTGTGCATCGTTTCGTTACAATTTTTACTACTTCGTGGAATTACACCCTTCGCCGCAAACCACTGAAAATACCCCGTCACCTATCCAGTTGACATCCATTGTCAATGCTATTACGGACCTGCGCCTCCCGCCATACAGTATACATAACCGTCGCCTTTGGTTTGCGCAGGCGGAAGCATTTTTCCAGGCCAAACGCATCGGCACCGAAGCCACCCGCTACGCCTATGCAGTAAGTTCATTACCGCTAGAAGTAGCCGCTGATGTGTTAGACCTCATTGTTCAGGTCGTGGTAACGAACCCTTACACGAAGCTTAAGGAGGCCATCATTCAGCGGACTTCGGTATCTGACGAACGACGTTTGCAGCAGTTATTAACGTCTTGTTCCCTCGACGACCGCAAGCCATCACAACTCTTACGTCTTATGCAGCAGTTGGCAGGTCCATATAAATTTGACGAAGACGTACTTAAACACATGTGGTTGCGCCGCCTTCCATACAACATCCAACAGATTCTCAGCATTTCCGTAAACTCTACTCCCTTATCAGAGTTAGCAGAGCTAGCAAACAAAATATTTGATGTCTATCCCACCCATCAGGCGATCGCAGGCGTTCACAATCCATCCATATCTGGAGACTCCAACGTTTCGATAGAGACACTTCAAGCACAAGTAGCTACTTTGACTACAGCCGTGGCTAAACTACAATCTTCCATCGCCAGCTTCACGAAACAAGTGCCGCACTCTATTCGTCGCCGCCGATCCTCCAGCACACGCCGGCGCAGTTCATCGCATGCACCTCAAGTTTGCTGATATCACCGTAAGTTTGGAGGAGAAGCTAAAAAGTGTTTAAAACCTTGTAGTTTCGTTGTGGGAGATGGTAACCCTTCGGGAAACCTACCTGCCAGGCAGTAGTGGCGGCTACTGCTAATGGCATGACACCCAGCCGCCTTTTATACGTGCTGGACAAGATTTCAGCACATCGGTTATTAATTGACACTGGAGCTGAAGTTAGTGCCATCCCTCCAACACACAACATAAAATCTTCCTCAGCCAGTTTGACCATACTTCAGGCGGCCAATGGGACTACGATCCGCACCTATGGTGAGTGTTCTTTGACCTTGGACCTGGGTCTTAGACGACGTTTCACGAGGGTTTTCGTGGTCGCGGATGTTAAACATGCAATTATTGGTGCCGATTTTCCGAAACACTACAATCTATCCGTTGATATGGGTACACGTTCACTAGTCGATGGCACCACGAGCCTGACCACCACAGGTGTAGTTAAGCCGGCTGTTATTCACGGCATTCATCGTTCCTTACCGTCAGACAACAAATTGGTTGACATATTAAGACAGTACCCATCAATCACCAAGCCCGATTACAGTGAAAAACCATTATCCCATTACACAGTTCACACCATCATCACTAGAGGTCAACCTGTCCGGGCACGTCCACGTCGGTTGCCACCTGACAAACTCGGCGTCGCTAAGAAGGAATTTGAGCATATGATGCAACTCGGGATCATTCGCCCATCTAATAGTACGTGGGCCTCTCCTTTGCATATGGTGCCCAAGAAAGATCATGATTGGCGACCATGCGGCGATTATCGACGCTTAAACGCTCTAACTGTACCCGATCGTTACCCTATTCCACATCTTCATGACTTTTCTTTAATGTTGCACGGTAAGACCGTTTTCACTAAGATCGATCTAGTTCGCGCATATCACCGAATTCCTGTCGCACCCGAAGACATTCCTAAGACCGCTATCATTACGCCTTTTGGTCTTTTCGAATTTCAACGCATGCCATTCGGTCTTAAAAATGCAGCACAGACTTTTCAACGTTTAATGGATGAGGTAACACGGGGACTGGATTTTGTTTTCGTTTATATTGACGATGCTTTAAACGCTAGCAACAACATGCATGATCATCAACAACACCACCTACTTTTTCAACGTTTTCAACAGTACGGAGTCGTAATACACCCGAATAAGTGCATTTTCGGAGTTTCTGAGATTGATTTCCTCGGACATCATATTACAACACATGGGGTTACTCCGCTAGCAGATCGAGTACAAGCACTTATTTCATACCCCGAGCCAGGCTCCTTTCAGCGGCTACGTAGATTTCTGGGTATGTGTAATTTTTACAGACGCTTTGTTCCTCATTGTGCACATTTGTTGCAACCTCTCACCGATTTATTAAAAGGACGTCAGAAAATTTTTCATTTCTCACAAGAAGCTCGAACAGCCTTCAACGCTATCAAAGAGGTTTTGGCAAGAGTCACAATGTTAACCCACCTTGATCCAAATCCCTCATCCCAGCTTGTCTTATGCACTGACGCTTCTAAACTCACCGTTGGAGCTGTACTTCGTGAAGAGCAAACTCGAGAAAACCAAGGTGGTTTCAGACCTGGACGTGGTTGTATAGACCAAATATTCACACTTAGGCAGGTTCTGGAACATAGGCATACTTTCAGACGCCCAACAATAGCTGTATTCCTTGACCTTAAGGCGGCGTTTGACTCTATTGATCGTAAGGTTATGTGGTAATGTCTGTCATTGAAAGGCGTACCGGAGAAGTACATTAACCTTATACAAGCTCTCTACTCGAACACCACATGTCGTGTTAGAGCTTATGGCAGATTGTCTTCGGAATTGACCACCTCTAGTGGTGTTCTTCAAGGTTGTCCGCTATCTCCATTTTTATTTAATTTTATCATGGACATACTTTTAGAGTTATCAGTGGCATCGTCTGATTTCTCCGGGGTTGACCTCTTTCCAGGAGATAAACTTACTGACTTAGAATATGCCGATGATATAGTTCTACTGAGTGAAGATGCTGATAAAATGCAGAATCTTTTGACTACCTTAAACTTGAACGTAAGCATGTTTGGGATGCGATTCTCCCCATCCAAATGTAAAATGTTACTTCAGGACTGGCTTAATTCGGCACCAAAGTTAGTGATAGGGGGTGAAACTATTGAATGCGTTAACCGTTTTACTTATCTAGGGAGCCTCATCAGTCCTAACGGTCTGGTGTCTGATGAAATCTCGGCCCGTATACATAAGGCCCGATCGGCTTTTGCCAATCTACGTCACTTGTGGCATAGGCGAGACATTCGTTTAATGACGAAAGGACGCGTTTACTGTGCAGCAGTTAGATCCGTTTTACTTTATGGATGTGAAACATGGCCTTTAAGGATAGAGGATATCCGTAGGCTCCTAGTATTCGATCATGGATGTCTCCGAAACATTGCTCGTGTCTGCTGGGACAACCGAGTAAGCAATGCATGGGTTAGGAATAGAGTACTAGGTAAATACGGTAAGTCTATTGATGAAGTAGTGAATCTTTACCGGCTGAGGTGGTTAGGACATGTGTTGCGTATGCCTGACCACCGTCTACCGAAACGAGCAATGTTGTCTGGTGTGGGAGTAGGCTGGAAGAAAGCTAGGGGTGGCCAAACGAAAACATGGCACCAATCCATGAAGTCATTGACAATTGGGCTGAGCCATGTTAATAGATGTAGACTACCTGGTTGGGGCCCACACGATGAGCGTAACAAATGGTTAGAGACTTTAGGTGATATGGCTCAAAATCGATTGCAATGGCGCAGGTGCATCCACTCCTTGTCTTCCTCCAAATTCTAATTTCTGAGTTTATTATAATTTTCTCTTTACTGAATCACTTTTTATCTCAAATCTCATCTCTGATCTCTATGCCTTTCCATTAGTACTTACTCTGTTACTACCTCCCCCTACTCTGGGATTTGGTCCGACAATTTAATCTTTATCTGCTAATTGAGGCATGGCAACTTGAACTGATGTACGCATGTACCAAGTTCTACGTTGTAACTGACTGACTGTACTTCAACAACAGCAGAAAGATGAGCTAGTCCCATTAGCGTTCTTTTCATAACGTTCAGAACCATCACAGACTCGATATAGTACGTTCGGCAGAGAACTATTGACAATGTACTTCGCAGTAAAACACTTCTGTCATTTTCTCCAAGGACGTGATTTTACCATTCTAACTGATCATAAACCGCTGTGCTACTCTTTCACAACGTCATATGACAAACATTCTCCTAGAGAGGCCCGTCAGCTCGACTACATTTCAGAGTTTACAACCGACATCCGATTTATTAAAGGTGATGCCAATGTAGTCGCAGATACCCTTTCTAGACGTGAATTAAATGCTATTACGACACAATTAGACATTAGCTTATTCACGCTCGCTTCCCTGCTGGAAGATGACCCAGAACTTCGAAGTTGTATGCAGAACTCAGCGCTAGTCCTCAAACGCATACCTATACCGTCTTCCGATTCTACGATTGTCTGTGACGTGTCCACTGGTGTTAGCAGACCGTTTGTACCAGGGCCCTCCAGGAAAGCTGTTTTTCAACATCTGCATTCTATTTCACATCCTGGCATTCGTGCTACAGTCAAACTGATTTCAGAACGTTTCGTCTGGCCAAGGATGAACTCGGATATCCGTAAATGGTCTCGCGAGTGTTTACAATGTCAGCGAAGCAAAGTCCAGCACCATACAATTACGTCACCAGCCAAGTTTCCCGTACCACATCGACGTTTTCAGCATGTCCACATCGATATTGTCGGTCCTCTACCTTCGTCGAAATCTTTTACTCATATATTGACTGCCATTGACCGTTTCACACGATGAACAATCGCCTGCCCCATTAATGATATTTCGGCTGAGAACATCGCCTCGGTTTTCTTAGACCGCTGGATTTTCAATTTTGGGGTCCCTACAACTGTTACTACTGATCGTGGTCCTCAATTCCAGTCAGCGTTGTTCCGCGAGTTTACCCGCATTCTGGGTATCCACCACATCAGTACGACAGCATATCATCCAGTGGCTAACGGCCTCGTCGAATGTTTCCACCGTCAGCTAAAAGCCTCATTGATGTCACAGCCTGACAAGACGTTATGGAGCGACGCACTTCCTATGATTCTCCTTGGAATTCGTAATACGATTAAGGAGGATATCGGATATACTTCCTCGCAACTTGTCCACGGCACTACACTCACCTTACCTGGACAACTCGTAAACCCACCTGAAGAGAATTCCAGTAGTACTACAGAGTTCGCTAGTCAACTTATACGAGCTATGCAACAGCTGAAGCCAGTTTCGCCCCGTATGCACAGTCGGCCGGAGCAAATTAGTCAACATTTAGCTTCATGTGCTTTCGTTTTTATTCGGATTAACGCTACTCACAGACCTCTGACGTCCCCCTACGAAGGTCCGTTCCGCGTCCTTAAAAGAGCAGATAAATTTTTCACCGTAGATAAACACGGTAAACCTGAAACTATCTCGATTGATCGCTTGAAACCCGCTTTCGGGGATTCATCAACTGATACGTCAGTGGAAAACACCCCACTTCTTACTACTCGCGACCAAACCCAAGTTTCGAACTCTGCTCAGCATCATCAATCTACTGCCCCAACAGCATCACAGTCATCTACCGCACCACCTACCAAACCTTATGCAACTCGTTCTGGTCGAATTATTACAAAACCGAAGAGATTTGTTCATTTTGTCGACTAATACGAACCGTAGACACTTTTATTAAAGTTACCTTTTGTTTCGTGACTATTCCATTTCAATTACTTTGACACAGTTACGACTATATCTGCTTTACTAACATTTAGCTTATCATGCGCCAATGCTTACACTGGTACCTATTTGGTATTTTCTATATGTTTTGCAAGCCTTGGGCTTACTTGGTTTGTAACATTATTTCCAAACCACTGGGTAGTGTACATATATTCGTCTGATTTTTTTTTAACATGTGCACATGCTCTACATATTAGCAACATGTGTTAGTTACCGTTCCATTTTCGATTCCCACCTAAACATCTTATTCTATTACTATTTTGTATTTTCTGATTGCTATAATCATAAATAGCCATAATTACGCATGCCACACATATTCATAATACTCACGCATGTGAACTTAACATGTTTCCTATATTTGCCTAATGATCACATTCAAACTTTAGTAATTATCATTGTTTCTGTGCATGACTCATTATTTTTGCATGTATTTGCACAATTTAAATCCCTCCCTCACGAACATAGTAGCTGATTATTTCTAGACATGACGTTATACATTTGAGTTCCAGATATATGTATGTGAATTTGCACCTAGTTACGGACATTTTTGTAGTGGTAATGTTATTACTAATATTAATAACATCGTATTTTTACCTCCTCCCTTTTGTTAATATGTCCACACGTGACTTTAAACATCATGTTGCATACACCTATTATTATCAAAATATTGCTATTATAATTATGTGTTATTAGCAATCTCTGCTCCCATATTAAATGTGCATATTCATAATACATTCGGTTTTCTAACTTTCGTTATATTTAAATTAACTCCTACCTTAGCCATCTGCACGTTGTTTGCATATTTTAATGTCGTTTAAACGTTCCATAAATATTTCCATCAAGTTGCTAATATATACATATTTATATATTTTTTGTTGTTGTTGTACCTGTTATATTCACTAATTCAGCTTGTTACTCTAGTGTCTCCTCCGGACACTCCGGGGGGGGGAGCTATGTGCTGACTAACTTAAAGACCTTATATTTTGTTAAAGTTCATCAGTTGTATGTATGTAATAAGTTTTTGCATTAAACGTTATCAATACATACTGTACTAATATTGTTTAAATGTATCATTATCACAACTGTACACTTCTACCACGATACACACACTTTGCCCTTGGCGCCTGATATTGTCTGCTGTACGAGTGGCAGATACACTATCGTGGCAACGTTCTTCGTTTTGAATTGAGTCTTATTCACTGATTGCTTGGAATTATAAATGATCCCCATTTTACAGCATCAGAACTAGACACGCAACGTTCCTGCCGCTCCTCTCTGCTGAACTGACTGGAATAAAGCTACACTGGACGCTCGCGTTCATATATATATCATGTGGTGATCATTTGGAGAGCCTATCATTCGCCCCAAACAGCGCAGTTAGTCCAAGTAAACTAATTCTAATTGACATTGAATTAATTATATGTACTTGCATTAACTGTTAATATATAGTATTTATTCTTATCTGACTGTTTGTAAGGCGTTATTTACTCGGTAGTGTTCCATGGCCGCCACAGATTGTTAGAGGCAATTGTCGAAATATTAGCTGAAAATTCTCAGTGGGCGCGACTTAATGAACATCTTATTTTAGTGATCAAGAAGCAAGGTGAAATGAAACGGGCCGTATCCGAGGTGGTTCATAAGGCTATGGAGTATCTTGAAAAAACCAAATGATTTGCTTAAGCTTGAGCTAATAGTGGCTCTTAGAAATGTTACAGAAGGAAAGGTTCGAGTTGTTTTTCTAATCTTAACGCCCTAGATATATGTCGAGATTGAAAGGGCACGCCTTACTAAGGAAAAAGCACGAATTAAAGAATCTCATGGCGATATAGAGGGGGTTACAGCAGTTTTACAGGGTCTTCAAGTAAGGTGTTTGCTTACTTAATTATTGATATCAGGTTGAAACTTTTGATTTTATGGAAAAAAAGGAAAAGGTTGAGTTTATGTTAGAACAAATGAGACTTTGTCTGGCTAAGAAAGATTTCATACGCACCCAAATCATTAGCAATAAAATATCAAGTAAGTTCTTTGCTGATGCAAAAAACGAAGACTTAGAAATCAGGTTTTACAACCAGATGATTGATTTAAATGCTCATGATTCCCTTTACCTAAATATTAGCAAAAACTATTGGAAGATATGCAACTTTAGAGAATACAAGAAGATGAAAAAATGCGATTGCTCGTATTTTGTACTTTATCCTACTAATTATTCTAAAAGGTACTTAGGCACGTGATCATATATTTGTTGCTTTTTCCTTACGACAATCAGCAACATGAGTGAAACTAAACTTTGTCGGCGAACTTGATAAAACCAATGAGAATCAAGGTAATTCTTCAGGGTCGTTTATTTTGTATGGTTAAAAATACTAACGTTGGATAATCTGATTAGTATTTTTTATTAGGTTGTTATTATTACCAATCTACAAGCTGTCGGATTTCTTCGTGCTGATTTGATTTGTGATTATGGACTTATTATGGCTCAAACACCAACCACAGATACGCGAGATGGAGTCACCTTTCTTACTAGTAGGTTCTTGGTATTTACGACCGAACATTAGGAAAGGGACATTTCCTGTATGTCCCAGATTGAACTACGAGGACTCTAATACCAAACATCTAGTTGTACGTTCTACCAGGATCAACAATTTATACTGGCGACTGGAGAGTTTATCGGCCTCTTCGTAGATTTAGATATGCTCACCATGTCGTAATTCACGACAGACATTTTGTTGATCCAAGTACAGGCGTTCATACACAAAATATCGAAGGATTCTGGTCACGCCTAAAGAAGTTTCTTAGACTTTATAAAGGCTCTAAAAACAATATGATATGGAGTCATATGGATGAATTTCTTTATCGCTCATATTATGAATTTAAACTCAATGAACCCGTTTCCAACCTTCAAAAATTCACAAATCATATTAAAACAATGTATCCTGTGTAATTTTTTCCAAGATTTTATCGTTTTTCATAATAAATAATGATTTTATTTACTACTGCATTCTCATTGGTGAAAGGGTTTCTCAAGGTCATTGATAGTTCGTCCACAATGTTTAGTTTCACCGATCTGTAAGTTCCAGTTGTGCTTAATCCCTAATTAACTGAGAAACTATTCATACATTCATCAAGTTTTTGTTTGTCACGTTCTCGACGGAGATAATCGGTTCTCCTGACGTATGAATATAGGATCTATGGTGTAAGCATTTTCTTTTAGAAAGGATGGCTTCAATGCTGGCCTGTTGGAAGTGTATTTATATCGCTAGCAACGGTTCAACATTCTGCTTAACATCCTACATGCATTGTAGTTCGTCCAATTTGATTTTTAATTTCAATGCTTCGTTATGTCTAAATTTTTAAGAAAATGAGGGTTATAAATAACATGGAACTGTTTTTCTCCTATATTTTTCCACAAGTGGGGCTCAAATTTAGTAACCTGGACACTGCGTTCCTGTGTTTCCAAATATCAATACATTTTAGACTAGTGGCAATCAGTACGTGATAGTTGCTAACTGTTGAAAATTACTCGGTGTTTTTAAGTAGGCATATTCTGATTTTTCACTCTAATTATGTTGCAGGAACCATTTGTTTTTAATAGTAGGTCAACCATAACATTCAGGTTGAATCGATGATTTACCCTTCACTTTCCTTTTTAACGCTTTCAATTCAACATTTCATGAAATATTGCATTTGATTTAAGAAATTGAAATAGGGATTCTGCCATTAATTTCCGACTCAGGGGTTTTGATGGTTAAGCGTCTTTCGGAAGACCTGAAGGTTGTGGGTCCGATTTTCTGGGAAAACCGAAAGTGTATATTGCCAAGGAGTTTTATGCCAGGATGAAACAATTATCCAGCCTAACCTGGTTTTACTGGTGCTCAACCAAGATCAATCTGTGACAAACAACGATATTAAATAATCCTCCCATGTAGTGTTAAAGTCATCACACCTTTTAAACCGTTTTAATTGGACTATATCAGTTTCTATGTATACTATTCTGGTTATCATAACTTTTTCAGCGATATGCTTAAAGCGTTTACGACACAAGAATTGTTAAGATGGGACGAATTTTACAAACAATATGAATCTGCTTTACATGCGGAAACGGATGTATTTTTTAAGAAAGGCGACGAATCAGAGTCTGGAACACGCTGGTATGATTTGCATCTAAGAGTTATTGAACATAATATCTGTGTAATATCTGGGTATTACACAAAAATCTGACTTAATCGCTTCTCTCAGTTGCTAGACTTAGATGTCGGTGTAAGTGTATTCTATTTTCAATAACTTCATTTTGATTAATGCCTTCAAAATTTGTTTGTTTTTCAAAAACCAGTTATGTGACTTTCTTTAGTTGTTTGTATAGTCGTTTCTTAAAATATTTTCGGCAAAGTTTTAGTTTGTCTGCGGGATTAGTCATAGATGACGTCTCACTGTTCATCTTAAACTTTGTTATTGATGACATTGCAGACAGCTTTGAAGTGTGTAGTTGTGTGTGTCTGCTTCCTGGTAATAGATTTTCAACTGTGAGTTTGTTAATAATATGATTATGTGCACTTAAATGTAAAGTACTTCTGCAAGACTATCAGAAGTTTGTTTTCGCCCGCTTTCTAGTGAGCCATCCTTCGTTCTCTATTCTTTTCTATTACTATTAATACTGTTACTGCCTCTACTACTATGGAGTTTGACCTAAAAATTTTATCTCTCTGTGCTGATTGGGGCATGACAACTTGAACTGATGTTTGCACGTATCAAGTCCTACGTATCTGACTGGCTATGTTAATACTTTGTATCGTGACAGATGCAATTAATCTACTTACTAGGAAAGCTTAAGTGTCTTACAGCGATCTAGGTGTAAAGTTTGGGTTCGCAACTCATGTGTGAGATTAGTTCTATTGTAATCTTGTGAAACCTGGTCTGTCGGAGCTGAGGACGTTCAAGCACTTTATATGCCCGTCAAGCTGAAAATCTGTTTGCTTTCAATAAAATTGAGACGTTCTACACAGGCTGTTCAAGCTATGTGATTAGAATATCACACCTACTTAGTTCAGTTTGATTAGATTTCAAATTATATCCACAAGCATTGATTACTATCTAGTATTTGTGTTGTATTATAAGCATATGCGTCACTGTGATCACCTCTTATAAAACAAGTAAATATGTTGTTAATCAGAGTTCTCCAAATACTTTAATTATTCTTTGCAAGAGTTTTCGTATAGTTTCTGTAGGTAGGAGGTTCTTTATTGAATGAAAGTTTTCTGTAGCATATTGCGTATATCTAATTCTTCATGCTAGGCACTTAAACTAAACTAATCGGTTGAGGTAACATACTTTTCTATTGTATTTGAATTCACTTCATTCATTTCATCCTTAGTGGTCGGCGTTATCGATATCTTCAATCAATTCTCTACTAATACTATTCTTGCGAAGTGTTTCCTCTCTGTTTTCCTTTTTATAAAACTGAGGAATATTTGTCAAAACTAGTAGTCAATAAAACAGTTTACGCTGAAATCGACTGACCTGAGGGAGTGGTACACTTTATAGCCAAAATGATGCCGACGAAATTTTTAAATGATTGGTCTTACAATACTAAAAATTTAATGGCATTGATCAACGAAACAACACATTTAATCGACAAAGAACGTATGATATACGATGTGTGATGTAAAATTACTAAATAATTATTTTGTATGAATATATTTTTATTTGTAAAGTCTTAGTTTTTTATGTAATAAGTTAATCAATCCTGCAGAAACTATTTTTATTTACCATTAACTTCCATCATTGACATCGTGTGTATACTGTTAGCGTAGTATAACATATATGTTGCCACAAGTAAGGTGTCTTCTATTTAGAACCAAAAACTAAGTGTTTCTGTTTACTTTATACCCATGCTATTGTTTGTCTTATGTCCACAATCCTTTAACGTCGATATAGTGAGGTTTCAGTCTCTTATTCTCGTTGCAGTGCTTATGACCAGTGTCCACAGAGCATTTGTCTCATGAGAACTTGACTATATGTATCTGTATATGGGATCCAATAACTCCAAGTAGGAAGTTACTATCTATCAATTAGTTTTCACATTTAGCTATGATATAACAAGGTTCGAGTGTTAAAATTTATTTCATTTCATCTTGAAGATGAACTTAATATATTGTCCTGTGATTTTAAATATATGCTAACTAGACATACATAGTCGATCGCAGCTATGATATACTTTAATTTAACACTTCCAGACTAAGCTCTTATTACTTTATTAATGGAACAATGAGTAGTATATCACTAAACTTAACAGAAAAAAAATATTAGAAGTCATTATATGCACTGAAGTTACTTTGACCATGCCTCTCTTATCATAAAGTGAATTACGCACAAACCCGACTGTGTTGAAATCTAAACCAATTTATAAGCTTCATTTAATTTGGATTGTGACTGGCAAGTGGAATCCAGGATGCGCGTTTCGTCCTATTTGGGACTCGTCGGCCGGATGTACCTGCATCCCAATGTTGGAGTTCACAGTGAGTTCGAATCTTACTATGAACACCAACATCGGGATGCAGATACATCCAGCCGACGAGTCCCGAATAGGACGAAACGCGCATCCTGAATTCCACTTGCCAGTCACAATCCAAATTAAATAATACTTGTGAATATTCGCTTTATCGAGGCAATCTGCTCAGGATGCATATATGGCAACAGTGACTGACCAGATTCAGTCTATAACAAATCAATGGAGATATACAAATTTATCTTACTACAATTTATACGCTGATTATGCACAGCCATTTTGATCATCAAATTCCATTGTACAATTAAAGTTCTTGGACTAAGTTGTTACATGGTTTTTACGTTTAAATTCACCAAATAGAATGCCTACATTTCTTATTTAATCACGAAATTTAGTACAGTTACCGAAATGACGGTTAGAGCAGACATGGCTTTATTGCTTAAAGAGTGAATGACCACAGTGACCATATCAACTAATCATTTATGATATTTAATCATGTTTATATTTGTTCGTGATTATTTCGCATATAGGAACCTTGTTTTATTAAATAAAAAATTTCCCTCATTCTGGCTTGTGGTATCATTTTGGATTTTAATTGGTTCGGGGTCAAAATCAATAATCATATTTTGTGAACGGTTATTGTTCGACCACACAAAATCGTTAAATTTCACCTACTGACTGACGTGCCATTCTTTCACTTGACAATCCCTTATCGTTTGATCATTGAATCACAACATCTCCACAATAAGAAACATAATATTGTGAAAAGAAGAAAGCGGATAGACGATCAATAGGTGAAAGATTAACAAACGAACAAACAAATTACATGAGACACATTTTGATCGAAAATACAGTGAAAAGTCATTTTAATTGGGTAAAATTATTTCACTTTTATGGATGGCTTAGTAGGAAACTGCATCAATGTGGTCACTGAGTTCTATCCTTGGCGGTATCTGATAAGGTCTCAAGTAAATTAGTTGTGCCATCTCTAAGGTCCTAACCAGGTGGTCATTATGGACTCACAAATGGTAGTCTTATGCAGCTTTCATCACATATCACCATGTAATAAGCGGACCATCCTAACTTCTTTCATCCACCATCGGCAACTAATATGCAATGTAGAAGCCGCTGAATTGGCATTCGTGAGACATGACAAAGTCGCCGAAACTGGCGTTTCAGAACGGTGATACTATTTGGATTATCATCACTACTGTCAAGCTATCTGAGTATTGCTAACATGATGCCACTGAATGTGAGCAATCTGTCTAAGGAAACGATGGGTGAACATATAAAGTATCCGAACGTCCTCAGCTCCGACAGACCAGGTTTCACAAGATTACAATAGAACTAATCTCACAGATGAGTTGCAAACACAAACTTTACAGCTAGATCGTTGTAAGACACTTACGCTTGCACATTAAGTTGATTGGTCACATTCATCACTCAATCAACAGCAATCATACCTATGTAGATACATGATCTCTATTACTCCAAAAGGTCTTACGAAAAGTGGGAAAACAAACTTTTCTTAGTATTGTGGATGTACTTTGCATTTCGAAGGTTATGAAACTTATGGCTGATTGCATTCAGGTTGCGATCTGTCGGTGCGTTGGCAGAGATTATGAAAATACATTGTTACTATGTTGGTTTTTGCTAACCTTAGTCATAATTTATCTAACAACGCACAAGATGCTGTCAATGGAGATCCGACTGATTTAGGCTGCGTCTATTCTGGCGACACCGATGTTAAGAAAACTCAACGTCGATACCAAAGTGTTTACGTGTAAATGCACTTCGATTTGATAGTTGGAGAACGAATTTGTAATACTTCACTAATGTCGTACAAGGGTCTCTTGAATACGACAATTGTCAACCTTAAGACTTTCTAAATGCATATTCAGACCTATATGTTGTTTTGCTTCAATGAGTGTGTGGAAGATGGTGGAAGAGAGCTTGAATGCTATACGTGGTTCCAGAAAGACTATATCAGATTTCGACTACGGTGACACCATTCGAAAATCTGACCATTCAGCTACTGAA
Source organism: Schistosoma japonicum (assembly GCA_025215515.1). NCBI lineage: Eukaryota > Metazoa > Platyhelminthes > Trematoda > Strigeidida > Schistosomatidae > Schistosoma > Schistosoma japonicum. The sequence goes on from JAGWFQ010000063.1 coordinate 23,723, forward strand.
GATGTGAATAAACCAAACAGAACTAGTGTTCTTACTACCACTGGTAATTGCAATACTTGGACTCTTGAAATAACTATAATAGAAATAAAGCATTAAGAAAACTAGCGCAAAATAGGAATTGTGCTGAATTAGTGGAGTTGACGATAGTTATAATCTCACAAGTAACCCTGAAGAGCTTTTGTTACATGTTATCAAGTATAATTGGAATGTATTTGAATTTTACTGTTGATTTATCATGGACTGAAAATGGCCAGTCTCTGTTTCTATATGTTCATCGTGATTGGATTGTAGCTAGCAAGCAGAATGCAGGACATGGGTTTCGTCATGTTCGAGACTCGTCAGTTGGATGTATCTACTATCTGGACTAAGCAACCTTGTGATGAACGCGGTGGTGTTTGACACGAAACAAACTAAGTTCGAGTTCCGATGGTAACATCAACACTGGGATGCAGGTACATCCATCTGACAAATCCGAAATAATGCGAAACGCGTGTCCTGGATTTTACTTTCTAGACACAATTCAACTCAAATGTTATCGAGTAGTTTAGATATAATGTGATTTCACTTAATCTAGAGCTTAGTCACTTGTGACTCAATACATTTGAGTAGATTAACAGCATGCATATAGTCGAGGTCGTTGAAAGACATTCGAATCAATTGACTCCTAATTTTGGTGAAGTTATTATAGGAATATATTACAAGAACTTTCACAATAGACAGGTTGTTCAATGAGTTGCATATGTAACAGAAACACGGGAAGCAAACAATATGGGATAGAATCGTTACTTAATTTGCACTAATGAATTCTAGTTCTAAAGATATACTTTCTCATGAACATTCAATTTCATGGATACAATAATGCTAAGATTCTGAAGAAGTGACTTTTAAAAGCCGTCTAAAAGTGTTCTCTGCTGCCCAACTACGTATTGCTTGTTTCCAGCACGACTTTAGTTCGCGATCATGTTAAATACAAGTTACCCCTTTACTTGCTACTGTGAAGCAAGCTACATTAGCCGCACAAATCGTACTCTATCAAGACAGATCTCTGCACACTGCCTTGCTTCATTGTCTAGAAAAATATGTAGATCGATCAACAGCTCTATTTTCCTAACATTTAGTGACCTCTGATCATATCACCCCACCAGAATCACCCTTCCAGTTAACAAATTTGTTCGGAATCGGTGCAGATAAGAAACGTATATATGGCGGAGGCCTTAGCCATCCACCAGTTCAAATCATTACTTTGCATGCAGAAGGAACACATTCAGAAACTTATTTCACCTTGGCCTTAATCTTTTCTTGTTCTTCGTAAATTAATTATCAGTTCTGTCTTAAATATTAATTAGCTATTTCTTCATTACTTAATTATTCTTGTCTTGATATTCCTCAAGTAGATAATTATTATAAGTCCGTTTTTTCAAGAAATTTTCAATAGTTAATTGAACTGTCAAGTAAACTTTTTCTCAAAACTTTGTGACTATTACATAACTTCTAATTGATACATTGAACCATTTTGATTCCGTCTAAAGGTCTAATCCACTAGATAATGAGATATCATCAAGCGTTGAGGGTAAATTGTGATAGGTGACCAGGACAGGTCCATGCAATATTTGTTCCCTTCAGAGAAGATACCATAAGTGTAGGAAATCACATTTTCAATTTAACATAATATTGCAAATATTTTATTATTTATTACCAATAATCCAACCTATTACTCAATTCGAAATTATAACGTAATTGCTTTATAAAATTATCCACAACTTCACAAATATTAGAGTCGGGTTCTAGAAAAGCAGTACCTATTCATTAAACCTTTGTCTAGTTTAAAATAATTCATAAAGTGGCAACCAATTTTTTCTGGACCAGTGGAATAAGTTATAGACGAAAATCAATTTTATTCACTTAGAATTGATGCAAAAACTTTGAACTACTTAAATAAAAATATGAGTAGGCATATGGAAGTGGCCGGATTCCATTAGGATAAATCGTGTGTCGACCAAATCACGAATCTACGTTTGATTGTTGAACAATCAATTGAATGGAATTCACCACTTTACATTAACTTCCTTGATTACGAAAACGCATTCGACAGAGTGAATAGGAGAGTATTATGGAGCGTAAGCGAGAAGATAGTCAACATCATACGGAATTCTTACGACGGACTGCATTGTAAAATCGTGCATGGAGGTCAGCTCACACATTAATTCGAAGTGGAGGCCGGTGTTAGACAAGGCTGCTTACTCTCGCCCTTCCTCTCCCTGCTGGTGGTTGGCTGGATCATGAAAGCCGCAACATCTCAAGACATTTTCCGAATACAGTGGACAACATCGATGCAGCTAGGTGACTTAGACTTTGCAGATGATCTAGCTCTTCTATCTTACACACAGCATCGAATGCAAATGAAGAGGGATAAGGTAGCTGCAGCCTCCGCAGCAGTAGGCCTCGACATACACAAAGGGAAAGCAAGATCCTTCGATACAAAACAACGAACACTAACCCAATTTCACTTGACGGAGAAATTCTGGAAGATGTAGGAACCTTTACATAATTGGGCAGCATCACCGATAAACAAAGAGGATCTGGTGCCAATGTGAAGGTGCAGATTCGAAATGCAAGAGCAGCATTTCTACAACTGAAGGACATCTGAAACTCAAACCAACTGTCAGTCTACATTAAAGTTAACATTTTAAATATAAATGTGAAGATAGTTCTGTTGTATGAAGTTGAAACTTGTATGGTTAACTACGGAATGCATCATCCAAGAAATACAAGTGTTTATAAACAACTGTCTGCGTATGACACTTCGGATTCGTTGGCCAGATACCATCGACAATAACCTGTGGTAGAGAACAAATCAAATTCCAGCTGAGGAAGAAATTAGGAAAAACGCTAGAGGTGGATTGGACACACATTGAAGAAATCATCAAACTGTGTCACAAGACAAGCACTAGAAATCCCGAAGGACAAAAGAGAAGAGGAAGGCCCAAGAACATTGTGTCGGGAATCGGAGACAGACATGAAGTGAGTGAAAAGCACTTTAGAAGAGCTGGAAAGAAAAGCACAGAACAGAGTTAGTTGGAGAATGCTGGTCGGCAGCTTATGCTCCACATGGTGTAACAGGCATTGATTGATTGATATTGAAAAACCTTAACATTGTAAAATGGCTATGGTTTAACTTATAATAATTCCAGATGAGTAAGTACACAGTTTTTCCCCGAGAAAATGTGTGTAAGCGAGTATTATATAAGTTTTTGGATGAGATATAAGTACCAAAATGCCTGTTGTTTTAAAATATTTGTAAGCCACCCTTAGAAATGTGATATCCAAGTAACATATCTACTATTAGTTTTAACAGTATTCTTCAAAATGAATAGAATATGGTTTAGATATAATGATCATTATACTAATTGATATGCATATCATATTACATGAACAACCATGGGACATATACAAACTGGGAATTTATTATTCTATGTAAATGAATTACTATTTAATGAATCACTTAATACTTTTCTAGTACTGTTTTCATTCTACAAAAAAATTCATTGACTAGTTGTATCATCTAGTTTATGAAATCAGTAAAATGAAACAAGCGAGTTACTTAACAATATTGAAATGCCTTTGTTTCAGTATTGTTATCTAGTTTTTTCTAACATAAAACTTTAATAATAGATTATATTCTTAACAGACATTGTATTCGTTTTCCAATTCTTGTATGTTAACATTACTCAGAACAGTTAATGAAGCTAAATTAAACGAAATACAACTAACGACTGTATAACATGGAAATCAAGGTATATTATTAAGCTTATCTCTTCCTATTTCAGAAAATGTTTCTTTGAAAAGGTATTCTGACAAGCTAAATACTTTAAAGTGTATCATGTGATATTGTTATTGGTCATAAAACACTGTTAGACGGTGTATAACACCTACAATGTAGGCTATATTTTCTAGTTTTTCTAGTTTAGGTCATTCTTCATGAATCCTAATGAGCAGCAAAATACGTCATCAATTTCCTGAATACGTTATAAACGTTATTTTATACTAATGTAATACGTAGGTGCTGAATAACCCCCAGTATTTTCCATCAGATGAGCACTTAATTTTTCAGTATCCGACTCAATGTTGGTATGAACTATGTCTACTGCACTATACTGTATTCCAGTTATAATGTGAAAGAATTGTCTGAAACAATAAGTTTTTTTTAAAACTTGTGACTGATGTTTTTAGACACTAAAAGTTAATATAGATTTAAACATAGTTCCACTTACGTTTTTATTTAAACTTCTTTGGATGTGTGGATAGAAAGTGTACAATGTTATACTGCCTTTTAATTATGAAAATCAAAACCTACTGTTAGGCGGATATATATCACAGCTAACAGAAACAAAAAAAGGTATCTGAGCACAATATTATGTGGTCGAAATAAATTTTGGCATAAGCTGCTACTAAATGGTATGTTCATTGCAAAAAATCCTACATGCTCTGGTCACCGTCTAGTCTTTAGGGTTAATAGAATTCTCTTAGTTAATCGGTAATATAATTGTTTATCTAAATAATCACTTGAATGAAATGTACTGACTTATTTCAATCAATCGTCAAATAATTTTCATGGTTACATAGGAGACGTGTAATCTCTTTGTAAAATCACTGAAAGGAACAGTAGACTGGAATCAGTATTTCCTCATGTTACTTCAGATGCTATCATGTTGTCACATGTTATCTCCAAAGAATCAAAGAAGGAAAAATAGTAGGTATACAAATGTTTGAGTGGAAACTGGCAGTCTGCCACAATCTCCTTTTAATAACATGCTAATTTCCAAAGCTAAATGCTTTGTTCTTCATAAAACTGGGGAGAAATCAAGTTTAGTAAAAGAGTATCTATACAGATAACGAAAACAATCAAGTTTTTGCACTGTATCCAAAAGTGTAGTAAATTTTCATAAGGATTGATTAAAAAAATAGAAGAAATAAACTAAATCTCCGAAAAGGTAATCATGTCAGAACCACCCTTCCTCTATTTGTATCTCAACAGATGTTACTTGCTTAAATCATAAACTAATCATTTAATTCCAGTTAAGTCGTTTAAAGGTATTGTACTCATAGAAAGACTAAACGGTTATTAGTTTCATTTCATTTAAAATGATTGGTTCACTTAGTTGATGAGTTCAACACATTAAAATTTCTAATTCATTACTTGTAACCACCAAGGAATATATATTTTCAGATAACAATTCAATTTCAAGTTCTTAGAAGTGCGTCATAGATTTCTTGAATATAATTCTTTTATCACTTCAAATAACATGCTTTCAAATTTCTTATGCTTCACACTTTATTTCTGTTTACCTAACAATCACATAATTTTTACATCAGTCATGTTAAAATTTGATATTGTGAATTGTTTTGATTTGAACAATTAATGAAAACCAGGAAGTATTTGGCGATTGTTTCGTTGTAGTATGAGACTACTGTGTAGTACGCATGCGTGATCCTATAAGGGAATCGAGGTCAAGACCTTCAAGTATCTTAATGAACGCTTAACCATTAGACCACTGACACTGATATCAATATTTTGCTATTTCTAACTTAGTTAATTTAAGACGGATAGATTTGTGAGACCTCATCGATTGGCATTGATGGGTAACTGCCTTACACACGAAATAGTTAAACCCTATTAGTCACGTCTTCTCACTACAGCTCTAGGAATCACCTCGAGAAGTTAGTCACTAGTCAGCTGATATTCACTGTAATTAGGTGTTTTGAATATTGTTGTGTTTGATATTGATATCATGAATTGGTCTGAGTTAGACAGCCATTGTAAACCAGGTCTAACTTAGACCAGTTCATGATATTAATTTTAACAACCATCACAACACCCAATCACAATCAGTCATGTTTGTCGTATAAATGAATCACTAATGCACTATCGATCGATTGAGAATAATCACATTACTAATTTATCAACTGTAGACAGTTTTGTTTTCATTTGGTTGATTAATTCACATGTTACACAACCAACATTCTACCAATCAGTGTCTACCAACAATGTCAATAACAACAGTACAGTTGAAATAGATTTAATAATATGTATAGTTTGTTCATTTTATATTTATTGAAGAGTATATCCAGAAGTCGGAATGAATGGCTGTAGTCAATAAGAAAGTTCTATTATTTGGGGAAGCTAGTGAATTGGTTGGTTGTAAAGAAGTTATTATACAACTTCCTAAAGTGTGCACTAAAGAAACTTTGAAAGATAATATTATTGAACAATTAATCAAGTAAATGTATTGATAGAATTGATATTCATTCGTTAGATTGAAACCCCTTAAAAATTCTTTCATAATTACAATAGATTGGCATTATTTAGATATTGATACTAGTGTAAATCAAATATCTATTGAAGAAATTGCTGTTTTACCACCAATTAGTGGTGGTTAGATAACTAAAATTATGGTATGTATATTCTTTAATAAATTTATTGTCTATTCAAAGAGTACTCAGCATTATATTGAAATATCTATTGAACCCATTGAATATTCTAATGTGTTTGACTTAATTGATGATTCTTCTATTGGAGCTGTTTCTACATTTTTTGGTAAGAATGCAATAAACATAAAGACAATGTCAATTATTATTATTATTGAATAAATTCTTTTAAGTATATTTCATTACTTCATTTACGTATCACTAGAAAATATGATAAAGAAAGAATTGTACAAGCATTGAACTATGAATGTTATTTGAAAATGGCCTATTTAGAATTAGAAAGAATAGTTAACAATTCATATAAATTATGACCATCATTAATGCATGTCATTGTATTGCATAGATATGGGTAAGCATTAAATTAATATTTTTTGTAGTTTAAAATTTTTCATAGTATATTCAACTATAAGAAATATCGACAGACAGAACTTGGTTGTATATTACTGGGAAACAGGAAATACTGAATAGTTGTTGCGTTCTAGTATGGAACTTCTCAGAAGTGCACACGGGCTCCTTAATATTAGAACCATTTGGTTGATGTCTGATGGTAGGAATTCTATTTAAGCCGGTTGGTGCCATTCATGATGACTTCCTCACTCTCAATGTGTTTGAACTCCACCAGTTACAAATTCATAATTTACTAGTGACAAAGTTCAATGCTTTTCTGGAGTTCTTGTGAGTACTCATGACTGTTAGCGTTCAAACATATTGACAGTGGAACAATTGTCATCGCTGGCACTGATTGATCGTCGTCCTTGATAGCAAGTTGATCATAGTCGGAGTCCTATCATTAAACGTCGACCTACTGCTGCTGATGATTAAGCATTCACTGGCAGATATAAAGGTCACAGGCTCGATCTATTGGTAAATTCTAGAGTATGCACTTCTGAGAAGACTCATACCAGGATGAAACAGCTGCCTAGTGCTTCTAAGTGTTCAATGGAACCTAACCGAAATCCGTTTTTGTTGCTATATGTGCAACTTCATAGGATTGCCTTGATACACCAGTAGTTTACAAGTATAATTGGAGATGTATTGTGAACGATAACTAGAATGTAGAGTGTGCGTCTTATCCTATATGGAACTCATCAGGTGAATATAATTGCATCCCTGTTTTGATGTTCACGCGGCAAGATACAAATGTTTTCAAATAACGTATTCACTAGGTTGCTAACTAATAATGAGACATTAACGAAAAGGTCAATGATATATGCTTTACCCATATTTTTGGTATGTTATGTATACAATGTTAAAAGTATCTCACACTATGACGTATTGTGCTCAAGCTTATTTAATGTGACCACGACTGGTATATTTTGTATTATTTCATTACAGGCCTATTTAAATTACATCACATATAAAAGTGCTGTCAATACAAAAACGAACGTACTATTGTTAACCATAATGTAATCAACTTGAAGTAGTCTGATAATACACTAAACTTATCAATCGAATTTAAAATATGATTAAATAAACAAAAACGGAATGTGTATAAAAGTGAAAAACTTCCAATTTTTCTAGTTGGCTAGCTGGCTAGCAGAAACTCTTCCATATAGATTTCGCGTCAATTCACACTTCACAGTAATGGATGTCTGTAATCTTGAAAAAATTGATTCTGTCTTTGTGATTCGAATTTATGCAGCCATCTTCACAGTGTATGTTTTCATCCGACTATCTACAAACACCTAATATCAGATTTAATGATACAATATACGGTCGCTTATACCAGTTGATACGTCATCACATAATTGACAAAATTCGATCAATATTATGAACATGACCTACATGACATAGGTTACTGCTTAATGAATCAATCAATGCAACTGTTCAGTTTTAACAATGTCATACCTATTGTCCACTGGTTGGTGCTAAAAATACCTGTAAATTATTAGATACTAGATCAGTGGTTGAGTGATTATTCATTCACTATGAAACTTGAAAATCTTGGTTTCAGCACCCGCCGAAGTTGTCGATGCATACTGTTTAAAAGTCTCATATTATGATGCAATAGCTGTTCGGTACTTCCTGATTTTTATTTGTTATCTAACTAAAGTTAGTCTGTGGTATGAAACTTCACATTCAATAGTATCCACACTACAAAAATAACTAAAACTGATCTAATTTTACTTCGATTTAAACATTTTTATTTTGACATAATATTTTGTTGAAAAAATTTCTTTGACATACTGTTCAACAGCCATATAAATGTCCTTGAACTTGCAACATTTCATATAGTATACTTATTGATAAAAAAAAAATTTTGTCATTGGACGTTACAGCGATCGCTCAGTTTGAATCTAATATTATGAATTAAGCTGGGCCTGCTAACGACTGAAATCTATGGAGCATTGAAACTTTCTTCATTATAGTGTGGGATTCCTCAACAGTGTTCATGCACGACACCACCGAGTATCGACGGCTTCATGATTTTCAATAGATACCAAGTTCAGGCCAGCAGTATTGATGCGTGAGCCATGCTTCTCGAGACATAAATCTTGGTTTTGATTCGCTGGTGAAGTCAAGTATGATGTACACTCCTATTGAGTCCAGTGCTCGGACGAGGCAGCTGTTTAGTATCCCCTGGTTTATACCAGTACCCGATCGAGATCAATGAGGGACAAGTACAAACAGCATATCAAATATTTTTCAGTTGGTTTTACCTTAAATAACACTACTCAAAATATTTACCTTATGACTGCACGCATAAATTTTAGGATCATAATGACAATTCTGTACTAAGAATATATTTTTAATCAGTGCATAGTGAGAAATCTAGTTAGTTTCTGTCAGCTTTTTGCGATAAAATCACTTTGTATTAGTATGAGTTGGTCACTTTCTGTCGTTATAATTCGATCTTTGTTAGCACATGTTATGTACATTCTGAGTATATCACTTCAGTATTGATATTCAGTCAGTAGTTTGTAGTAACGCTGGATTATAGCTATCAGTGAAATCCATGAACAAGTGTTTTGTTCTGTCTGTAATTTACCACTGGAATGTATCTGAGTCCCAGAATCGTGTGTAAACTAGGACTTGAACCCAGTTTTTTTCGTTTCAAACAGTAACAACAATCAATTTTTGCTTAAAATAATGATGTTTTATAAATTCATCAAAAAGTCATCAGTAATTCTGAAAGCATTCGATAGTTAACTAGTAATATGTCTGGATGAAATATAAATTATAACATGATTTTATTGATTAATTATGATTACCATTTTATGCATTACATATCGTCGATGAATGATATTCAATATATCTGATTAGATACACCTATCTGAGATCCTAGTGGGTTAATCAGGATGGTCATCGCTATGCATTTCTAATGTTGATCAAACTAAGACTAAAGAAGTATCCAATACTTGTTGATTTTTACTGGTACACCCATTAAGATCAGTCTATGAAAAATACCATAAAAAATATTAGGTGATGTGTTAATGTTAAGAGGGATGGCTAATAGGTTCCAGTATGGATAAAAGGAATTAATTTTCAGATGTACAGACACACATATAACTTATTCCACATGGGACATCCTGGATACTATTGCCAAGGAATTATGCAAAATAATAATTACAACAGTTATGCTGTGAATATCATGCGTTTATGCCGTATAATTGCAGTTTGTTTCTGTTACTTTGACCGAGAAAAACCTTTTTTGACATTTGTTAAAAGCAGTGTGTGCGTGGCTGTTTACTAACTTATTATTTTCATAATGATATTCACTTTGCATAGATTAGTTCCCGTTGGAGAGATCAGTATAGCGATAGCTGTCAGTTCACCACATCGTAAAGACAGTCTTGAAACTGTAAAATTTCTTATCGATTCAATTAAATCGTGTTTACCAATCTGGAAAAAAGTAAAATGAAATATATGCATGGAACACATACATTATATTTTATTTTATGTTACTTCAAACAGGAAATTTATGAAAACGGTACTTCAACTTGGAAACAAAACAATCAATGTTTTTGGTTATTCAAAGAGCAAAGCAATAGGCATCAAAAAAATTATTGAACTTATTTAACATTACAACAAATCTATTCTCTGCCAAATATGTTACTAAGGTGAATTCATATTCTAAACAGTATAATTCTTTTAAATGAAATAAACCTGAACGTGCGATATTTCATTATTCACAATGATTGAATATAAAGCCTAAAGCTTAGTAATAACAGCTAAGTTGGGGTGATTTTGTGAAGATTTATACTTAATTTTGTAGTTTGTATTCAACACAAATCGATCCCAGTTACCCATCACCGAAAACTAAAGAACACTGAACACTTGTTTGATTATTGTACGAGACTCCTCAGAAGTGCACAACGACATCACCGAAACATCAAACGCAGGATGTTCACATTTCACAAGGAGCGTGTTACTATAAATTCTATTCTATACCATAAATTTTGTCAAATAAAAAAGTTTACAGCTCCATTTATGCAATATTGCTATTAATTTCCACTTAGTATGCATCGACACTGCAATTATTCTAAAAATATACTCCTTTAATTTAATTTGTATTGTGACTGGCAAGTGGAATCCAGGACGCGCGTTTCGTCCTATTTTGGACTCATCGACTGGATGTACCTGCATCCAAATGTTGATGTTCACAGTGGGACAGTGTTCAGTTTATAACAAATCAATGGGAATATACAAATTCATCCTAATACTCCTTTAATGTTTTAATAGTCAATATTTGTCGCCCATATCCACCATATGTATAGCACTTGAATTCCGGTATATTTGTTTCCTGTTTATTCAAACAGTAGTCAAGGGCAAGTAGATATTAAGAATAGTGATACTTTCATCAACCTTTCTCAGTATTTAGCATCGTAATGACTTGCAAGCCTTTTATTATTATCGCATGAGTACATACAGCTGATATTAATGACTTTTTAGTTTAAACAAATCTAAAGGTAACTGGTTATTTATATTGTGCAGATAGTTGCAAACTAGGTGACTAATACGGTTCAGTAGGTTTCAAGTTATATTAACTAAAAACATCTCGTATGAGATTTTATTTAAGTTAGATTATAACTGGCCAGCGGAATCCAGGACGCGCGTTTCGTTTTATTTGGAACTCGTCTGTTTGATACAAGTTCATCCCAACTAGTTAGTGTAAGATTTTAACTTGTCTATCCTATAGGAATAGTTTTTGTAAACTAACAAATACTTAGTTATGCAAATAGTTACAAATGCTTGTCGACGGCATAGGAAAGACCTGTGTTTCATGGGCCTTCGTGTCTAGTAGCAATCACCAATCACACCAGGTAGATAAAACATATACAGATAAAAAAGTAGTGGTAGGTTGTCAAGGAAATTTATTATAGGTCCTTACAAAGAAATCGAGTTTTTTCTAAAGGTTTTGAGAGAATTCGCATAAACTACTTCAGCCGGTAGAAAATCTCAGGATTTTACTGTCTTTAAGTAGAGAAGAAATTGTGTTTAAAATTCAAACTACTGTATTGCAACTTTCTCAGAGGTGGGTGTTTAAGTTCATTTAAGATAGGTGTCTAAATAGATTTTTACGTCATTACGAGTTCTCCTCTTAGCCACCTGATCTCCCTCCGATGTTTAACGTTGTCAACAAACAGTGGTAGCTCGAAAAATGAGATAAAGATGACCCTAGCTTGATATGTCCTTGATTTGGATAATAGAGATATGCCGAAATGTTTGCTAGTTGACTAACTCATGGCCTTACGAACTGATTGAGTTATATGCAACCCTTATTTATGACCAAGTAGTCTTAATGCCTGGAAGTCTGTCTCGATACTATCTAACTCCCTAAGCCGAAACAGCAAGGACGTTTGATGTTAAGTTAACTAGTCCAGGAGTGTGGATTATTATTGTTTTTTATTCAATTATTACATACATGTATATATATGTATATATATGCATCTATACCCAGACCATTCAGCAGTCCACATTTATTAATAATATCGATTAAAAAAAGACATTAATGCTGGAAAAATTGATTCGAGTTCCTGAACTGAAAATAAAATAACAACGGTCATTGGGTCAAATGGGAGTTGACGATGTGAGGAATATTACACAAAAGACAACGAAGTGTTTAATAAGTATGTAACCAGAATGTTTATCATTGTCTACAGAAAAATATTTGTGGAAGTTCAGCCACTTTCCTTATCTTGTGCTTTTTAGCATAGTTATGTAACAAAAATGGAAGTGAAACTGATCGACTAGCTAATCTTTACTTTTGGGAATATACGAAAGGTGATAGTACAACAGGATGAGTTATTATACGCATACAACTTTGAAGTCACTTTTATGAGATTCTAAACGTTTTGTAATAAGTGGTTAAACTTCATAAACTTTCATGACTGATTTAAGCAGACTGATAAAACAAAACATAGACAAATTGTTTACATATTAATTCAAAGTTCTGTAGAAAACTACATCGTTGTGAGCTTCCCTACTTCAACTAAAACACAGAAGATTCTACTAATATTCTTTGTTGGTAACATTTTTGAAAAGACTTTTGAAAACCAAACGTCCGATTCTTAGAAAAAGTTGACAAAGTTTGAATTATCTTCACACTTCTAGATCCCTGGTTAGAATATGTGTAATTTTGCATTTTTTTAATCACTTGTTAACGTATAATTGTAATCAAGGTGAAATATAACGAAAAATAACATCGTTCTGGATTTTATATATTTTATAAATGATTATATGACTTCAGTGTTTAACTCTAATAAATAAAATGTTTTAATGAAATCAATGTGATTATATTTTTCTCAGGATGCACATGAACCAACACAGACTGATTAGATATATTCATGATTATGCACGATGTAAAATTACAAAATCCTAAAAACTTATCGATACTGTTTCAATGTACTACTGGTTGACTAGACCCAATAGTATGGTCAATACCACCGTGACATTTGAAGTAATAGCTAATAAATTCAAGTTTCAGTCTAAACCTCAACACTGAAGAGTAGGTATATTAATCTAACGAATTGCAGATTGGATGAAACGTGTAATCTGGACTATACCACAAACCAAATCCAAAGTCTGATTATCCCTAATGTGTTGGTATCTGATGGAATATCACCTCGTTTAACTTTCGCTATCGTGATGCCATTCTCCAAACAGAAGACGAATATACCGTACGGTAGTTCGTTTTTTACTGTGCTTACTTACGTATAATGTGGTCATAGACGTCTTTGAAACAATGTATGGGCTTAATGTGAACACCAGGTTAGTAATAATGAGGTCAGACTTAGAGTACTTAAGAAAGATATTAATATCTTTCTTAAGTACTCTAAGTCTGACCTCATAACATAGATATATGGTGTTATTTTTGATTTCTAAGGGCAGGGCTGCCCTAGTCTTTCAAAAAGAAGTGTTTAACACATGCAGTTAAAATCAAAATATATAAACATCTTCATTTCTGTCGACCACGCATAAAGTGAAATAGTATAGCCGAGTATTTACTTGTGTCTTTAACCTCCTACTCTGAAACTAGTGTGATTATTATATCATAATATGCTAGCTTCGTAACTTGCGTTTGTTGGTTTAGGGTAAGCGCTCGCAGCTTTGGTAAATGCCTAACACTATCTAGGTATAAATTATGCTTTAAAGATTAAGCCTGTTATTTTACACTTAACATGAAATGTTCCATTATAGATAATACGATTGATGACATTAAATTTTATAAAACTCTGAAAACATTAGCCTCTATTAATTTCTTTGATTGGCATTTAAAGCTAATCAAAGTCATCCTAAGCTGAGCTAGCAGCATTCAAAGATGCTGTTGTGGCCTTAGCTTGTTACAATTAATGTGGTTAAATTGATGAAGCTCATAACTTATAAGAAAATAACTGAGACTGTAGTAAAAATAGCGGTGGATAGTAAAACTGCCATTCAAAATACTGAATTATTCTTAGAACGATTTAGAGGGTTTCTGACAGGGTTACCAAGAAGTAATGAAAATGTGCTAAGGAAGTTCAACAATTTGAAACTGAAGTTTATTTAACTTGCGTTGTGTTAACAACGGAGCTGAAGAACCCGTTTACTGACAGTCTGTCGAGCCCACATATTTTGAGTTTATCGAAGTTCGATGGTAACCGAACTTTGGTGGTATATTCTTACTAAGCAGTGGATGCCGTTATGTTAAATTACAAAAGTTAGACACGGCTAACAGTACTGAGTAGCAATGAATGCAACCAGGATACTTCTAACTATCTGTTTCTCTGACCATTAGCTTGAGATTTCCTGTTAATATCAAATGTACATCTAAAAACAATGTAAAGGTATAAAGTGTGCTCTGGTATATGACCAAGTTACACTCGTCTTACAACCAGAGCCACTTCTATCGATTGGACCCACACTTACGGATGATGCAACTTGTTTTTCCACGCAACCCTGGTGCCAATGAAAATAAATCAATCTTTGTAACACACTTATATTTGTACAACAATTGCAAATATCAGCAGCTATAAAGTCTAATGAAATAGAATTATCAGTAAATTACAATGTACTACTAATGGTATTTCTCATAGATCATTCACACGAAATGGCGAATAACACCCAATACTTTTGCTGTCACGAACGGAAATAAACTAAACCAAACATAACAAGTGATCAGTAGTACCAGTAGGCAACCAACGTTGACAGCAGATTTATTTTGCTTACAAATATTCTTTCAATTAATTTTCTCAAAAGTGTTAATTCAAAGTCCGAGCTTTACTATGGTCAAAACAAAAATAACCACACGTAAATTCGTTTTTTCAAACCTTGAATATCACAATAACATATAAGCACCAGAAAGAAAAAAAATATACCAGCAGTTGGAAATGCATCATATTGAATCGTCCTTAAAACCAATCACATTTGCAGAAAATGTAGTCCTGTAATTTGTTATTAAAAAGCAACACTGCATAAAGGTGATGCCGAGTCCACATAGAAAACAATTAAATAATTATCACCAGTTTATTTAGTTGCGTGCATTACTGATACCAGGTTTCATAGGCAGTTATTGATCGGCTGCATTGTTTCAGCGAGCAGCATTTATAATTCAAAATCATATCCCTTCACGAAACAAAAGACAGACGTATTGCGAGTCACAAACTCTCCTGAAAACTCCTAAGTTCTTAACTAGTCTTTTGTTGAAATATAGACTTATCGTATTAAGACGTAAGGCTTCACTAACCGAGACTTAAGCTATCAAGAAGCTGTAATAGCCAAGCTGATAAACCTTATATAGTTCACGTATTATTCTTATTCGTTAACTGCTCCTACTGAAGACTCTAACTGTAAAGTTCTAACTGCTGCTAGCATTATTCCGAAAAAGTTGTGGTGTCAGAACCCTTGTGAAAAGCACAATGCAAAGAGTTGCATGGCAATTTTCATCTGTAATACGGAAACCGTGTTGAGTTGATCACAGAAGTACACTCACCCCAGGTCATATCATCATCTGTCTAAATACCTACCTTTAACAATAGTCCATTTAAAAAGTGTAAATGTACATAACAAAACACATATGAAGTTTACGAAGGACGGGCCAATATAGTATGCTAGATTCTCCGGAATAACGCGCCCGAGGTCAGTAAAGTCAAAATACTGTTCTGAGTTTTAGGAACATTTGTATATTGCAACAAATATATAAATACTTTACCTGCTTGCACAACAAATGATTATTAATTTACTTAACACTTGCACTCAAGGCAATTGAGCAACAACAACAAAACAGTTACATCCATCTGTACCTTGTTCACACTGGCGTAAAAAATGCTAAAACAAAATGGATAGCCAGAAAAATAATGTCCCAACCGGTCAAAACTAACATCTAGAAAGTTCGGTCATAACCAATAAAATTTAAGCAATAAAATTATGCAATAAACATTCAGCTACTCATGAGTAGTGTAGAAATTATAACTAAATTCAACACTTCCTCTCACCCGAGGTGTTCCAAACTGTTCATAATTCAGAGTTTCTTCAACTTCACCTTCTAACTCGCACATGTGTTGTACATCTCTTTTTATTATCACGTTAGCTGCTTTTCACGTCACCTTTTGAATTAAGTTGTCGGTTCACTTTTCAGTGGCCGCAACAAGCATCCTCAGCCAATATACTCTCGAACGTGCAGGTATTATCATTAATATCAAGTCACCGACCTTTAAATTTGGTTTAGAATCGTGCCATAGTTGTGTTTATTTGAGTGTCAAAGTGCATAATTCTAACCACTTTTTCTATTAAAGGTCAACCAAGTACTGGGTTTGCCTCCATTTTGTGTTGTATCTTGTTCTATAATCCTTTTCATCGACATTAGCAATTTTATTCCGTCGACGTCTTCGATCATTTTCATTATAGGCCGATCGTTTGAAACGATCTTTCTGTCCGCCAGCATTATGCGTAGTGTCTCATCGGTGGTTAGTTAATTGGTACGAATAACTGCTAACATTTTTTTAATTGTTTCGATGTCCGTTCTCATATTTCTCCTGGAGGGTTAAATATACAATAGGAGTTGTGCACAACAAGGTTTCCTGATGTCTAGTAAAAGTGCCATTACCTGTTGACAAAGCTAAGAGAACCATTTACAACACTTATAACAGTCCTTGAATACTGACTTAATGGTTTTTACTGCTCTAAAAATTCATTATCGTTCATTGATTGTCGAAATTAAATTATTCATTTTTGTATATCCGTTCATTCATTCGTAGTGCTTAATAATCAAACGTATAATAAAATGAATAGTAGTATAATTGAATGCGTTACTTGAAAGGTAGATTTGATTGATGTTAGCGTCCACTTACCATTTTTATTCTATTAACCATAACCGGTTTGAGATAACGTTGTGGACTTGAAGACCTACACAGAGTTCTATAAGTTGTTCGATCGATTTCATTCTGATTCGTCACTCTTGAAACAGGTCATAACATCTTAATCTCATCACTGAAACATTCTTTTTGTGTTAATTGAATTATATTGAACTCTGGTGATCTGAGCTCTGCAACTGTAAGAGTTTGTAATTTTTGAGTATTTTCATCAGAAAATTCAAGAACGCAGTCCTGTCCAACAAAGTGAAGGCGGTCCTGATGTCGAGAAACAACGATTGTCAGCCTGCAGTGTGTATGACAGTTTTCCGACACTTGACAGAAGGATAGAATGCAATTAGTGTATCCACAACCTAATAGAAAGCTAATTTGGTCCATGCTAGTCAATCTTTCAAGCAATTTTCTCACAATTTCCTGATGTAGAAATCTACGTTAATAATCAAATTCATGAGTCATTGGAGTGCACTGACGTGTTTCACAGAGTTGTAATAAACTTGCAGAAACTCAGTGCTTGTAAGCAAAGCCTATCACAAAACATCAAATGGCGTGACCCACAAATTCTGTGGTGTCATGCAAATACAGCCAGTGATTATTTGCGCTTTTCAGTGAACTAGCACTTTGTCTAGAATCCAAATCAGACTGCTATCTGATGGCAATGAAGGCTGTAGCTGATTTTTTAGTATTTATCCTTTCAGAGCAAGACGTTTACTGACCACTGAAACACAATATAAACGAGTATATGCGGGACATTAATTTGGATATCTTTACAGGCGACTGTCTTTGTTCAATATATGTTGGATTGAACATAAAAAGCATTTTCAAAGACTTATATACTAAATCATCTTCCTGTGTGACGAATTTTAACGATATAATGACTTTGGTTGAAATTCAAAGAGGACATGATGAATCGTGCATAAACAGATATATAAACGAAATATTAAAGGGAAGCTCAATATATCAACACTCCAAAGTATTCGCGAATGTCCAGTATCTATCTTTATGATTGGATTATATGAATCACTTTCTAAGTTAAATTTAACAAATTTACCCGTAGCCATTATTAGCATATTTTGAAACTAAGGGGTATATTATGATTAATAAAACTTAAAGAAAACATATTTCACTATTGTATCTATATAAAGGGATTGAGAAAGGTAGATTCCATCCATCTGGGTAAATTAAAATGTAGTTTACTGTAACCGATAAGTCAATCAAAATCTCATTTGTCGTAAAGTTAAGGCTGTTTAGATGCATCTGACGCAAAATAATGTTGATAACTGATCATTGAGGTGTGACCAATGTTATGTTTATTTAGTACATGGTTTCTACTCTATGGTCACTGTGAAAAAATCCAGTGTCGTATGGTATAACTCTGATGACACTGTATACTAAGAAAATGGGTACTGCGGTTTCAAGTATCATAAGAAGCATTATTAATGTAGGTAATATTTGCTGATAAGTCCCAAGCAGTACAAAACTTAGGTATTTCAGTACGAAATTTAGTCAAGTAACATCTAAGTGTTGTTGATTGGGTTTATTGCTTAACACCATACATCGTAAGTTTAATCACATGTCGTAAACGAGTGACTGAATAATAGTATGACCTTATTCGAGCCAATACAGTTAGCAATGACAATAAGACTGTTACTTACCGTCTACGGGTCTGCCCAGATGCTTACTAGTCCCACACAGGAATAAGAAAACACAAGGCTGACAAACCAACCAGCCTATTCAGGCATATTTCAGTCATCCGTCTATATACATGCCAAAACAGACGATGCAACAAGCCAGTTAAAAAAAAATAACATCAACACAAAACAGAAGCAACGATCACTGAAAACTGAATGAACACGGTCTCCTTTAATTAGTTATAGGTGATCAGCAGAAAATGAAACAAGAACAGTTTATAGGCCAAATAAGAGGTTAGGGTCAAGGGGAGAGGATACAAAAATATTTTTAAAAAAAAAGCGTTTAATACATATAATGTCAGAATATATGGAATAAACTGAAAAATAGTATATTAATCATTCTCCCGTTATATCATCGCATTTAGCTTATTCGCACACTTGTATAGTTTGAATGTAAGCTATTGAGCTTTGGTTCATGTTGATTTCACTTAACATCATTAAGTAAGTTAAAAACTCATACTTCGTTTAAATGTATGTTTTCTTTATAGACCTCTTTTTTCGTATTATCATGTTTGTTAAAGTTGTTTACACGAAAAGATAGTTGTCTTAAATTTGTTAATTACAGATTATTGAACTTTATATTCATTTTGAAGCGTCTTTCTAAACTTAAATGTTACATACACACTATATGAACCTAATAGTCTTTTTATTTGTATAAATAATGATTATACAATATGCTATCTCTTGTTTATATGAATAAATAGAAAGAATGTTAATTATTTGTAATGAACTTTTGTTGTTCAACTATTCAGTTGCTTATAGTTCAATAATTTTCTGTGGAAAACATATGCTGAGATTATGTGAAACATTAATAAAGTTCACTAGATGTGTTTGTATTCAATATTTTAATAGATTTCATGGACAAGTGTTATATACTGAAATGTGCTTTTTGCTAGCATTTTCATTTCACAATTGTTTTCAAGGAATATAACAGTGTAGCAATGGGTAAATGTGTCAGATAAAAATCACAAATACAGTAAAAGTTAAGACTTCATATAATATTTTTAATGACTGAAGAACACATTGCGTTGGGAATTTGAGGCAGACATGAAAAGAATGAAGAGCACTTGAGAAGAGCTGGAAAGGAACGCCCAGGATAGAGTTGGCTAGAGAATGCTCGTCGGCGGCCTATTCTCCATGTGAGGTAAGGAGCATTGATTGATTGATAGCATGCATCACTCCCTCAATCAATGAATAATGAAATCACAAATGTGTTGGACATGACATACTCCGTGAGCCGTAAAAACACTGTGGATAAACTCAGCTATAGTTTATTACAGTAGACTTTGAAGCATAATAATATTTTGTATATATAGTTTGTATGCAATAGGACAATCTTAATGCATGTAATTAATGCATGTGTTAATTTGTATTATAAACATAGTTTTCATAATAGTTATGTTTTTATTGTTAGTGGACATTAACCTGAATTTTCTGAAGTTCAACTTGAAAGCAAGTATAAGTTAAGTCATCTATGTTTAGAGTGAAAGAGTAACTAAACATTTAATAAGGTTTTTGTCATATTGTTAAATAGTTGAAATTTAAGAAAAGAATATATACTACAGTTTTTCAGTTCATTAGCCTAAATATGATGAATCTGGCGATTCATGTTGAAATATTAACTTCTAGAATTATTCTCCAGAAGATTATTTCATTCATTTTAGTTGTACTTACACTGGATGTTTTATTTCTAGAATTGTATATTCCAATTAATTGTGTACACGTTACCCCTGCTCCTTGTAAGTTTTTGCCCTTACTCTATATTAATGTTATCGCCATAATTAGTTGGTTGTGCTGTCAGATTTCGCATGTATATGAAGGGGGTGTTTAAGATATAAATTGACTGTTTCGTTCTTGTATGGGACGATTCAGGAGTACGCATTCACGACCCCATCGTAGATCAAACCTAGAACCCTCTGGCTCCACGGCTGACGCTTTAGCATCAGATTACTGAGTCGGCTCCTAACGGCTGATAGTTCTAATTCAGTTAATTTGTAATACGGTTGCTCGACCTCATCCTTGCCATCAGTGGGTAACTGGCTTACACTCGATATGGTTGAACTCCACCCGTCAAAGTCTACACACTAGAACTCCGGAAACTATTCCAAGAAGTTAGTCACTGGTGAGCTGATATTGGTTATAATTGGGCTTTGAGAAAATAATTGACTATTTAATTGGGTTTTATTTATTCATTATATCGTTAAGCATGTTGTTAAGTCCAGAATGCCTGAAATCTAATTAGACAGCATTTGAATTGTGCTTAAAGTACTTAACCAAATTGAATTGATGTGGTTTTATGAGCATAGGTATTATGTCAAGTTGTTTGTATTTTTCACAGATTGGTGTTGGTTTGGCACCACTGAAAGCCATGAGCACCGCACAACCATTTCGTCCTAGTATGGAACTTGTTAGCAGCGTACACACTCGATTCCTCTAGGGGAATCGAACCTAGAGCCTTCAGGTTCGCAAAAGCCAAATCCTTTACACTACTGGGCAGGATCCAAATAGTAGGATTCCCTCTTTCATCATTTCCTAACATAAGGCTATGACCATTCATTGTCACTGATTATAACTCTTTCACTCTCGACAAGTCTGAACTCTTCCAGTCATTACTTTTCATTAGAACTTCAGGAATATCCTGAAGTTAGTCACTATAAACATCATTATTGTAACTGAATTGAAGTTATTTTTTGAAGATAGGTATTAATTTTGTTTGTTTGTATTCTTCACATACTGGTGTTGTTTAAATACAATTGGGTATTCACTACTGAGAAGTCCTATACTAGAATAAAACAGCTGCCGAATCCTCCTGGTTTTAAATAGTACCCAATTAACATTAATCTGTGAAGAACACAACCAACTAAAATTCACATACATTTACACAAAACTACCTTAATTAAATTAAATTACAATTCCCTTACATTCAGTAAATATGATGTTTATATTCCTTAAATTATCAACTTTCCAGAGACTTATTAATTATTATCCTGATTATTTACATTTTTAAGTTATTACACTGTTACAATGAACATGTTCTCCAGTTTTCTTTACACAACTCTGCTTGTTTAGTCTTCACTTTGTTTAGTTACTATTTGATTAATGTATTCAATTACAATTTTTTGTTTTATCTACTGAAATGATTCACTTGAAAAGTCTTCTACTCTCATTTATCTATATTAAGTAGTAACGATTATATTGTAATTGATTTTTTCTTCCAGTCATCCCTATCTATCTAGATAACAAAACTCATTACCTTATTTTGGTATTTGTTTATGTTACATTCTCAGCTGTGATTGGTTATTTTCATTTAGTTTCCTATTAACAAACCATACAGTATATTAATTTTATTGGTTGCATTGTGCGGCTACATTGTGCAAAGAAAAAAACACATAACAAAATCAATAATTTTCCCATGTTTTCAAAAGAAGGAAAAATTGATTTTTCCCTTTCTTTTTTCTCTCCCTCTATAACAAACTGTTAAAGTAGACTTATTAATTAAATGGTCATCTTGTGAATAAATAGTAACACTACATAAGATTACAATACAAATATATGACTAAAAAAAAGACATTCTGAACAACATAAAGCTGAAAAATCTACTAATCCTAATAATAAATTACTTAAATTTACATCGCATAACATTTCATTAAAACAATCTAATAATATTGAAAAAAATACTGAACAGAAACAACTGAAAATTTATATTACTAAGTTAATTATGAAGAAGAGAACAGTTTTATCAACATGTTTATTAATAACAATATGCTTTTATGTATGTTTTGTTTTAATCAATTGTAAAATATCTACAAATCAAATGAATTCTAATGAGAATGTATTCAATGAATCATTGATTAATTCAATACATGTAACCTTGAACAATAATAATAATGAAATAAATGATAATGAACAATTGACAAATGAATATAATACACAATTTAAACAAAATTCAAATTATTTAATGCCAACATTATGTATTGGTGTATTAATTCGTAATAAAGCGCATACATTACCATATTTTTTAAATGGTTTAGAACAACAACAATATCCTACTAAACGTATTATCTTAATATTTTATGTTGATAATACAATTGATACAAGTGAATTAATATTGAATGCATGGATTCAATGTAATCAAAAAAAATATCATAAAATTATATTAGAAGTTGATAAATCTAATACAAGTCAATTAGAATATGAAAATATCAATAAAATGTGGACTGTTAAACATTATCAACATGTGATTAAATTACGTCAGAAATTATTTGATAAAGCACGTGATCTATGGGCTAATTTCTATTTATCTATTGATGCTGATGTCATACTTATGAATTCATTAACAATTGAACATTTAATTAATGTAATGCATCCGTCACAATCTAATAATAATAATAATAATAATAATAATAATAATAATAATACAATGAATAAAAATATTATAATTTTAGCACCATTAATAAATTGTACTACATCTGAGTATTATTCAAATTTTTGGGGTGCAGTGTCTGAAGAGGGTTACTATGTACGATCTGAACATTATTTTGATTTACTAAAACGTCATATTCAAGGTGTTTATCCAGTTGCTATGGTACATTCAATATTTTTGGTTAATTTACAATATTATCAATCAGAACTAATTGGTTATAATCCTGCACTAACTAATTATAATGGACCAATTGATGACATAATCATTTTTTCTAGATCAGTACAACGTGCAGGAATTGATTTCTATCTAGATAATACACAATTTTATGGTTATTTTCCATCACCAGTTGATGAACAAGATCTTGGATTATATTCAGATGATTTGAATAATGCATGGCTTTTACGTGAACAAGATCTATTTGTACATTTACGTTTACAAGCAATTATAGATCAAGAGGATAAACATAGAGTTCTACCATCAGAATGTTTAACTAATATTGTTGAAAGTCAATTAACAAAATTGAATAAAATTAATTTTAATGAAATTTATTGTATTAATTTATTAAGACGTCCTGATCGTCGACAAAAAATGGAGTATATGTTTCAACAATTAGGTATTAATGTTAAGTATTATGATGCTATTGATGGAAAAGATTTAACTATAAAACAATTGAATGAATTAGAAATTCAACAACTTTCAGGTTATGCTGATCCATATCATAATCGATCATTAAAATTAGGAGAAATCGGTTGCTTCTTGAGTCATTATAATATATGGAATGTAAGTTGAGTATCTCTTCACACTTTTATAGTTATTGTTATTTACAATGTATTATAACTTATTTGTAACAGATTTTAATTCAGTAGTCTGTATCAATAACAGGGAAAATATCAACTTTTATCAATTGAATTTATATCGGTTGGACGAATAAATATCTTTTGGCACGAAGTAGGTCAATGAATAATAAATTGGCATTAAAAACGAAAATCATTAGCTTAAAATTTCAATAAGAACACTGGGATGTAGGTATGCTTAACTGAAGAGTCCCAAATTGGATGAAGTGTGAATTGTTTTAGCTACCATTCAAATAATTGTAACCATGCATTACTCCACATAATTAGTGTATATACTTTAAGAAGCTTCAAAATACTGTATTAATTTACATATAACTTTACTTAATTACTAATTCGTTTATCAGTACAGCTATAAAACAATATCGAATTAGTAGCAGTTGGGTTTTTCGTAAATATTCAGATGTAAATTACTAGTCATAGTGTTAAGGATCATAATCCCCAAAGATACAATGATTGATTTAATTAAACGAAAGAAGTTGTATGGATTTTTTAAAAGCTTCATTTGTAAACTTTCATCACATTAATTTAATTTCAATGTGAATTCTACGCTTAAATACAGTTTGACAATATTTCATTGTATTAATTAAATGTTAATGATTTCACTTGATGAATAATCATTGTAAATTGATTGATATAAAAATCGATGTATTTATGTAAAAAGAAATTCGCAGTTCACTAGTGTTGTCTGATTGGCTTGTGTTCCTTCTTATTTCGGCTTGGGACTCAGTGAGCATACGGCAGACGCGCAATTATCGACTAGGCACACCTCATTCGGCATTAGCTCACTCAACTTCAAAATTCGCGCATCACAACACATAGAAACTATTCAGAAGTCAACACATATTAAAGCATTCAGTGTTGTTGGCGAATTTCATAAGCGTATGAATTTATGTTACTCCTTAATCTTACAAATCGACCACATTCACTATTGGTAACTGGCATCGTAAGATTTTTTGTTGACCTTACAATTAAAGTCTGATTACTATAACTAAACTAACCTTGATTTTTTAACCATGTTAAAGCTTACTAGTTTATTCTGAGTTTGAAGTCTGTATCGTGATATAAGTTTGTAAATTGGCCAACAAGTTATTATGACATGTATTGGTGGTTGAGAAATCGCATCATTGAAACTGAAATCTTATAATAACTTGGTTCAGCTTATTTAATCATTGAGTCAGTTTTCTCAGGAAGAATATATCAGTTAAGAATTTTAGATGTGCTGGAATGTAAAACTTTCGGCTTAAAAAACGTGCATTGATTTACTTCAGTCTAATAGCAGCATCTACCATAATATTGTTTTTGGATGTTTCATGGCTTCTCACAATAGTTCCAAGAATTACCGCTCATTTATAGTGCGGTGTGAACTTCTTGGATTACACCCCTGTTGAAGTCGTATATATATATACTGTTACGAAATCACTTAGTAGGATAAAGATATGATCGAAATCGAAAAGGCTACATGTATGTATGAACAATATGCTTGTAACGCCACAATCGTAGCGAACTTGCGTTTTTCATGTACTGATGGACAACAAGTAAGGTTGTTGCATTGCAACTGCAGAATCTCGTATCTTACTGGGAAACAAAATATCAGAAGGTGAAACAGTGCCTGCGACTGTGATTAATTAATCTTTAGGAAAAATGTTATGTTATACAATCATTTTCAAGTAATATAATAATAATAATAATAATAATAATAATAATAATAATAATAAGGAACAAGATTATCAAACAACTGTTATTCATAAGTTTAACAAAGAGATAAATTATCAAATAAAGTTATCCCAACGATGGAATAGTATGAATAAAAATCTGGTCTAAGAAAATTTTTCCATAATTGATCAGTAAACTAAGGCACCTACTTTAACGTGCCTCCTTTCAGTAAGTATATTGACAATGTTGCATGTTAGAAATAATTTTGTAATATGTTTTCAACTTTAAATCAAGGGGTTATGATATTACTTCTGTTTAGTTACAAATAGTTTCTTTAAACATGCATTTCATCATTTTGCTGACCTACGCTTACAGGTATAATCCGCCCGCCTAAATCAAAGTAGGTGGGGAGGGAGGTTCTACTGAACTACCCCTCAAGATATGCTTATACGTATAAGAGAGGTGAATTTCAACAACTTCATTTGCATAGTTACAAAATCCTCATCAAAATTCAGAATGACATTATAAGCGTTTAGTTCAAATAGACTTAGGCTTGATAACTCATTCATGCAGCTCATTACTAAAAATATCTTATTACATTTCACAAGACACTTAAAGTTTATTCATGAACTATTGTTATCTTTTATATTCGAAGCTATTTCATTTACGTATTATTTTCAGGAAATGATTACCAATGGTTACAATCGTATATTGATTCTTGAAGATGATTTAAGATTTGCTCCTGCATTTATTCGAAATTTAAACAAAATTATTAAAGAATCAGATGAAAATGTTATAAATTGGGATCTACTCTATATTGGTCGTAAAAGAATGTCAAAATCAGAGAAACGTGTACCGAATACAACTAGTTTGGCATATCCTGATTATACATATTGGACACTTGGTTATGTATTAAATAGAAGTGGTGCAATAAAGTTAATAAATCAAAAACCTTTACAAAAATTAATTGCTGTAGATGAATATCTTCCAATAATGTTTAATAAACATCCAAGAAAAGATTGGTTAATAAAATTTGAACCACGTGATTTGATTGCATTATCTGCTGAACCATTATTAGTTGAACCACAAAGATATACTGGTGAAGAACTTTATATATCAGATACAGAAGATTCTGATATTTTTCATAATATTTAGGCATATATTCTTGTTTAAAGTACGGAAATAATAATAACATATTATATATTCGCTTGTAATTTGTACATTCCTTTAGTAGGATTTTATTTGCTTCTTCGCTTTAATGCATAAATACAAATAAATTTGTTCATTTAATAATTATTTCATGCTATAGGTGAATAAATGTTTTCAAGTAATCATAACTTATTCATTTGTATCAGTATCTCAAACAAATTAATGGCTTAAATGAAATATTCACCTGTCAAAGAAGGGAAGAGTGTACTGATCAACAGTTGGCTCTGTCTTACTGTATGGGTGTGAGACGTGGCCATTAAAGGTAGATGACACTCAAAGGTTATTAGTTTTTGACCGCCGATGTCTTCGAAACATCGCTCGATTCAGTTAGGATCACCGAGTAAGTAATAACGAGGTCAGACGACGAGTGTTAGACAAAACTGGCAAATCAATCGATGAGATTGTGGATCTTCATCGACTGAAGTGGTTGGTATATGTGCTGCGTATGCTCAAATACTGTCTGCCTCGACAAGCAATGTTGGCTGATATAGAAGCAGAATGGAAGAGAGTTAGAGGCGGTCAAACTAAAACATGGCATCAGTCCATGAAGTCACTGACTGTTGATTTCAGTCGTGTTGGTAGCTGCAGATTACCTAGTTGTGGTCCTTGCGAATACCGTAACCAGTGATTAAGAAACACTGAGTGACATGACCCAGAATCGGTCACAATGGCGTAGATATATCTACTCATTGTCCTCCGTTAAATCATGAGCTTGAAATTATTTCATAACTTTCTTTCCACAGTCTCTGAATTATATTCTATATGTTCACACTCCCTGTTATTATTATTATTATTATTATCGTTGAAGTAACTTCTACTAATGTGGTGTTAATCTTGCGGTGTAACAGAGGTATGGGAACTTGGACCGATACACATATGTGCCAGGTTCTATGTTGATCACACATACACAATCAAATTAATAATGTAAAGAAGTCAACATAAACTTGAATTATTTTAAAGATGGTTTATTTAAAGAAGAAGTATACAATAATGTAAAGAATACTTCTATTAAGTTGCTAACTATTTGTACTTTCAATGTAAGTAGACTAAATTATGACTAGAGTATAAGCATAAAGATGAACCTGAACATTTCTTAAAATGTTATACAAAATATATTCATTTTAGCCAATCAACATGAACGTCAGAAATCTAAGAGTACAAATAAGTTAATCAGTTAAATGAATTTCTATCAGGTTATA
The DNA here is from genome assembly GCA_025215515.1 of Schistosoma japonicum. Lineage (NCBI taxonomy): Eukaryota > Metazoa > Platyhelminthes > Trematoda > Strigeidida > Schistosomatidae > Schistosoma > Schistosoma japonicum. The sequence goes on from JAGWFQ010000063.1 coordinate 52,025, forward strand.
TCTATTTAATTAGAAGATGAATATTTTATGAATAAAAAAGATAATACTAAGAATAGTGTACAGATTTTTCATAAACAATACAATCATTCAAGGCTTTTCGATTGATTGTATCCAACAGTTTAAAATTCAATGAATTTCGAATGTTGTTTAGTACTACTTATTAGTACATAGAATCATACTATGCAAGTTTAATTTTCATTTATTACTGTTCATTTGCATAGAGAGACAATAATTGGTTAATAATAAGTGAAAATTAATCTGCATAGTATGCTAAAATGTCTCTCATCACGTTTCCATTTTTACGTACAAATAAAATTGATCATTTATAATTCTATGTACTGTCATTGAATTTTAAATAGTTGGATACAATCAACAGGGGGTGGGAGCTTTTCTGTTTGCCTCTACTTGTCTATTTGATCGTGTAATACACGTATTCGAAAATATTTCATAGGAACACAAATAATCTTTTATGCAAAACACACTGAAGTTTAAGATTAGTTAAGGTTAAGGGTATTGGCTTGAGTAGACTATTGATTTTGTGTTCCATAAATCGTTTGTTAAGAGTATCATTTTATGAGTTTCTGGTGGGGGTTTTGACCTGTGCAAATAAACAATTAACCAAGTTATTGATGCAACCTAGCTGGAACCATTACAGTAATTCCGAACAGTACTTCTGATTAACTGATGATCTTAGGTCTATCCTGACTCTGCTAGTCTCAAACCAGATAGAAGAGCACCAGATAATTGTGTCGTATAAAAAAGTTGATCAATACATCAGGCATGTGCCAATGTACATGCAAATTCTAACTACACAGTTGACCATTTGAAAAAAAACACGTAAACAAAACAAGGAAGATAATGTTAGCAAACTTAGTGCGTGCGTGAGGCGACAGGCACATAGTTAATTAGTTGTAGCTCACAAATGGAATGTGATATGGTAATAACTGATGCCTAAAATTTTGGTTGGAACTAGGGAACATAATATTAATGATGGAAACAAAATGCCCAATTTACACACAAAATAAAATAGTTTACTGACAATAGTCATTAGAGTAAGTCGTTCTTCTTGAGTAGCTCGGCTTATCAGTTTAGCACCATAATTATTATTCTTTAATGTCAAAAATGAGTTTGCTTTAATATTACTTTTACTTTTTCGGACGTCAAACATACTAAAATAAATGCATGATGACTGGCTCGGATGATTACTCTTTGCGGACAGTTAAATAATCACTTGAGCTCAATTATATACTATTCTGCAGCTTAGAACCTCCCTCCCCACCTACTTTGATTTAGGCGGGCGGATTATACCTGTAAGCGTAGGTCAGCAAAATGATGAAATGCATGTTTAAAGAAACTATTTGTAACTAAACAGAAGTAATATCATAACCCCTTGATTTAAAGTTGAAAACATATTACAAAATTATTTCTAACATGCAACATTGTCAATATACTTACTGAAAGGAGGCACGTTAAAGTAGGTGCCTTAGTTTACTGATCAATTATGGAAAAATTTTCTTAGACCAGATTTTTATTCATACTATTCCATCGTTGGGATAACTTTATTTGATAATTTATCTCTTTGTTAAACTTATGAATAACAGTTGTTTGATAATCTTGTTCCTTATTATTATTATTATTATTATTATTATTATTATTATTATTATATTACTTGAAAATGATTGTATAACATAACATTTTTCCTAAAGATTAATTAATCACAGTCGCAGGCACTGTTTCACCTTCTGATATTTTGTTTCCCAGTAAGATACGAGATTCTGCAGTTGCAATGCAACAACCTTACTTGTTGTCCATCAGTACATGAAAAACGCAAGTTCGCTACGATTGTGGCGTTACAAGCATATTGTTCATACATACATGTAGCCTTTTCGATTTCGATCATATCTTTATCCTACTAAGTGATTTCGTAACAGTATATATATATACGACTTCAACAGGGGTGTAATCCAAGAAGTTCACACCGCACTATAAATGAGCGGTAATTCTTGGAACTATTGTGAGAAGCCATGAAACATCCAAAAACAATATTATGGTAGATGCTGCTATTAGACTGAAGTAAATCAATGCACGTTTTTTAAGCCGAAAGTTTTACATTCCAGCACATCTAAAATTCTTAACTGATATATTCTTCCTGAGAAAACTGACTCAATGATTAAATAAGCTGAACCAAGTTATTATAAGATTTCAGTTTCAATGATGCGATTTCTCAACCACCAATACATGTCATAATAACTTGTTGGCCAATTTACAAACTTATATCACGATACAGACTTCAAACTCAGAATAAACTAGTAAGCTTTAACATGGTTAAAAAATCAAGGTTAGTTTAGTTATAGTAATCAGACTTTAATTGTAAGGTCAACAAAAAATCTTACGATGCCAGTTACCAATAGTGAATGTGGTCGATTTGTAAGATTAAGGAGTAACATAAATTCATACGCTTATGAAATTCGCCAACAACACTGAATGCTTTAATATGTGTTGACTTCTGAATAGTTTCTATGTGTTGTGATGCGCGAATTTTGAAGTTGAGTGAGCTAATGCCGAATGAGGTGTGCCTAGTCGATAATTGCGCGTCTGCCGTATGCTCACTGAGTCCCAAGCCGAAATAAGAAGGAACACAAGCCAATCAGACAACACTAGTGAACTGCGAATTTCTTTTTACATAAATACATCGATTTTTATATCAATCAATTTACAATGATTATTCATCAAGTGAAATCATTAACATTTAATTAATACAATGAAATATTGTCAAACTGTATTTAAGCGTAGAATTCACATTGAAATTAAATTAATGTGATGAAAGTTTACAAATGAAGCTTTTAAAAAATCCATACAACTTCTTTCGTTTAATTAAATCAATCATTGTATCTTTGGGGATTATGATCCTTAACACTATGACTAGTAATTTACATCTGAATATTTACGAAAAACCCAACTGCTACTAATTCGATATTGTTTTATAGCTGTACTGATAAACGAATTAGTAATTAAGTAAAGTTATATGTAAATTAATACAGTATTTTGAAGCTTCTTAAAGTATATACACTAATTATGTGGAGTAATGCATGGTTACAATTATTTGAATGGTAGCTAAAACAATTCACACTTCATCCAATTTGGGACTCTTCAGTTAAGCATACCTACATCCCAGTGTTCTTATTGAAATTTTAAGCTAATGATTTTCGTTTTTAATGCCAATTTATTATTCATTGACCTACTTCGTGCCAAAAGATATTTATTCGTCCAACCGATATAAATTCAATTGATAAAAGTTGATATTTTCCCTGTTATTGATACAGACTACTGAATTAAAATCTGTTACAAATAAGTTATAATACATTGTAAATAACAATAACTATAAAAGTGTGAAGAGATACTCAACTTACATTCCATATATTATAATGACTCAAGAAGCAACCGATTTCTCCTAATTTTAATGATCGATTATGATATGGATCAGCATAACCTGAAAGTTGTTGAATTTCTAATTCATTCAATTGTTTTATAGTTAAATCTTTTCCATCAATAGCATCATAATACTTAACATTAATACCTAATTGTTGAAACATATACTCCATTTTTTGTCGACGATCAGGACGTCTTAATAAATTAATACAATAAATTTCATTAAAATTAATTTTATTCAATTTTGTTAATTGACTTTCAACAATATTAGTTAAACATTCTGATGGTAGAACTCTATGTTTATCCTCTTGATCTATAATTGCTTGTAAACGTAAATGTACAAATAGATCTTGTTCACGTAAAAGCCATGCATTATTCAAATCATCTGAATATAATCCAAGATCTTGTTCATCAACTGGTGATGGAAAATAACCATAAAATTGTGTATTATCTAGATAGAAATCAATTCCTGCACGTTGTACTGATCTAGAAAAAATGATTATGTCATCAATTGGTCCATTATAATTAGTTAGTGCAGGATTATAACCAATTAGTTCTGATTGATAATATTGTAAATTAACCAAAAATATTGAATGTACCATAGCAACTGGATAAACACCTTGAATATGACGTTTTAGTAAATCAAAATAATGTTCAGATCGTACATAGTAACCCTCTTCAGACACTGCACCCCAAAAATTTGAATAATACTCAGATGTAGTACAATTTATTAATGGTGCTAAAATTATAATATTTTTATTCATTGTATTATTATTATTATTATTATTATTATTATTATTAGATTGTGACGGATGCATTACTTTAATTAAATGTTCAATTGTTAATGAATTCATAAGTATGACATCAGCATCAATAGATAAATAGAAATTAGCCCATAGATCACGTGCTTTATCAAATAATTTCTGACGTAATTTAATCACATGTTGATAATGTTTAACAGTCCACATTTTATTGATATTTTCATATTCTAATTGACTTGTATTAGATTTATCAACTTCTAATATAATTTTATGATATTTTTTTGATTACATTGAATCCATGCATTCAATATTAATTCACTTGTATCAATTGTATTATCAACATAAAATATTAAGATAATACGTTTAGTAGGATATTGTTGTTGTTCTAAACCATTTAAAAAATATGGTAATGTATGCGCTTTATTACGAATTAATACACCAATACATAATGTTGGCATTAAATAATTTGAATTTTGTTTAAATTGTGTATTATATTCATTTGTCAATTGTTCATTATCATTTATTTCATTATTATTATTGTTCAAGGTTACATGTATTGAATTAATCAATGATTCATTGAATACATTCTCATTAGAATTCATTTGATTTGTAGATATTTTACAATTGATTAAAACAAAACATACATAAAAGCATATTGTTATTAATAAACATGTTGATAAAACTGTTCTCTTCTTCATAATTAACTTAGTAATATAAATTTTCAGTTGTTTCTGTTCAGTATTTTTTTCAATATTATTAGATTGTTTTAATGAAATGTTATGCGATGTAAATTTAAGTAATTTATTATTAGGATTAGTAGATTTTTCAGCTTTATGTTGTTCAGAATGTCTTTTTTTTAGTCATATATTTGTATTGTAATCTTATGTAGTGTTACTATTTATTCACAAGATGACCATTTAATTAATAAGTCTACTTTAACAGTTTGTTATAGAGGGAGAGAAAAAAGAAAGGGAAAAATCAATTTTTCCTTCTTTTGAAAACATGGGAAAATTATTGATTTTGTT
>JAGWFQ010000064.1:0-80476 GCA_025215515.1 Schistosoma japonicum
GCTTTCGTTAAAATATCAATCAACTTACTAAAATTGTGTACCACTACTCACGAACGGTACGCAGTCTGTTCTATAGACGCACACTACACGAGTTCATCGTTGGGTCTGTGAAGTTAGCCATCGCATTAAGCTATGTCTCTCCTTAAACTTTTGGGCCGAGTGCTAATTGATTAATTCTCCACCAGTCTGTAGAAACAAATCTGGCAAAAATAACTGCTTGTTCGTCCAGGTATTGTCACTGTATGGTTAGTTCGCTCTGATCTTTAACCTCAAGCCACTAAAAGGAGGAACATGTGAATGATAAACTAAACGGTTCAGCAATAGGAAACAGTTGATGACTGTGACTATATATCAGTTTAATTACAGTGCTTATTGGTTAACAGAAAATCATTAATGAATAAGCTTAACAAAAGTTAACATGAGTGATGATTCATAAGTTGAATAGGAAATCACATTAAAATAATACGATTAAATGTTACATAATTTACACTGGAATAATTCTTAAATTTTTTAAAACTGAATTGTGCCTGGCGAGTGGAATCCAGGACGCGTGTTTCGTTCTGTTTGGGACTCACTGATTGGATATACCTGTGAACATCAACTTCGGGATACAGGTACATCCAGCCGACTAGTCCAAAATAGGACAAAACGCGCCTCCTGGATTCCACTTGCCAGTCATAATCCAACTTAAATAATACATGTGTACTATCGATATATTGAGGCAATCCGTTCACGATACACATACAGCAACAGAGACTGACCAGTTTCAGTCTATAACAAATCAATTTAGGTTGGTAATTACCAGAATTAAGCGGTTGCCTAAGCAAGATTTGATTCGTGATGCCTTCGTGGATGTGAACTGCTTAAATCCTTATCAGTAAGATGAAATAATCATCCAGAACTTCTTTGTTTTTTTTAATAATAGCTCAAATAAAAAAAAATCTTATTTACAAATAAGGTTAGTTTATATGATACATGTACATCATCAAAACTACTTTAGATTTTTTATTTACGTCGACATGGCATTCATTAAATAACCGCCTTAATTTCTACATGGTTTCGACTTATTATAAAATATTTTGAGACAGCCGTTCAGTACGTCTGCTACATAAATAGTATTCAGACCTTATAAGGGAAACGTGTGCAGCAGTCATAATATAACAGTCACACGAACGAAGACGTACGTAAAAGTGGCTCATTATTGAAGTGTTGTGTTAATAATCATTTAAAAATCTTGTTATTTCTAGTAATACGATAAATTTAAGAGCAACGATAAAAATGATGAACAATTCAAAAATAGAATGTTCAAAACAATGGCTAAATATTTATCATAGTATTGCTGTAAAATCAGCAAAACTTATTTACTCCATTCCATCAGACACTGTCCAATTCAACAGAAATCAAACAATAAATGACAAGGGATTTACGCGTTTCGAAGTAAGCTATTTTTGATTGGTTCATAAAATAAAGATGATTTTCTAATTAAATTATTTAAAGATTTGGAAAACAAATTACACTGTAGCTTTTCAAGCGAGATGCATTAATTGATTATAATGAATCCGAATCAGCGACAGGATATTATTTAGTTACGTGCTGTACCATTACAAACCAGGAAGTACTCGGCAGCTGTTTCATTCTAGTGTTGAACTTTTAAGCAGTGCTCACTCCAGATTCTGTACTGATGAAGAGTTCCACAAAAGAACAAAACAGCTGTCAAGTGCTCCCTGGTTTTTAGTGGTACCCTACCAACCTCAGTCTGTGACGCAGTCAATCAATTATGGAGAATTTTCGAAAAATATGACACTTAGGATGAGCTACAATATTGAGATACACTGTAATCTACGTTCGATATTCGGAAGTTATTTAACAAAAATATCTCAACATAAGCTTAATATTCGTTAATACTCATTACAAAATCATGGCCACCACTCTGAGTAAACCTATTTCGTATCATGAAATATGAGTTGTATTTGATGTTATACCAAGATTAAATTAATAAAGTGACACGAAATATGTTGAATCTCTCATACTGATGAGTCTCATTCATCTAAAAGCTTTCCATTCTGCAACTATAAAAGTGAATATACTGAATTACTTGGACGTATTACTGGAAGCAATGTCATTACAATCCATCTGAAATGAGAAAACATTGTTAAAAGGTGTTTAATTCCTGAATTTCAGTTTATTCATAACACTATCCCATATTAATGTGCTATACATAATTTCGTGTTATCCACTATTCCGGTCAAAGCATTTTGTAAGCTTGATTACGTTTGAAAGTAAATGATTAGGATCCACAGAATGAAATGATGCATATTTGTAAGTATAAACTGTTGTGTGTTCATGGTGTAATTTTTACAAAGTGGAAATTTTCTTTAAATACCTCTAGCTATGATAAATTTGTTTGAACAAAGTATATGGTATCGTTAATTACGAGAGATCACTTATTATAAACATGTCTCCATGAAAGTTATGCCACTCTTTATTCATTTATTTCGGTTCAGATAAATTTTATCTAAACTTACGTTTATTCAAAACCAAACAGAATTTTGCACTTCAAAACATCAGTAACGCCTACTTATCTGTAAAATGTTCATTTGCATACTGATTATTACTAATATTTTTACAAGAGTTTCAAATACTTAATGAAAGTTACGACTTTGCAAGTTGCCATGCTTTTATGCAAACGGTTTCAAGAATAATGTTGCATTTCGCTTCTTGTACTTAATGGTTAAGCATAGGGTTTGACAAAATCAAGCTAACACTTTAAAACTTTGTTATAACATGGGATTACGCAGCCAATCACAATACGTGGAGGAGCAGTGACATCGGTAGGACTAATCAGTAAGCAAACAAGTCTGTTCTGTGACAACGAATCCCCGACACCGGAATGAAGACACGATAACTGAGCCAACCACTAGACGGATATTGTGTTTTACTCATCAGTTTATATACATACAAAACCTGATATCGAAATCACGTTCTTAGATTTGCTAACCAACAAACCAATTGTAGTATTTACCCTAAGTCACAGGCGTCGTCTGAATATCGTTAAAATGCATTATATTCATAAATAACATTTAATTCACTTTTTCTTATGAAGATCATAGTTCAAAATGTTATAACCAGCATTATTTTCAAATTTAGGGAAATGGCTTCTACTTTGATAACAGTGTAGATCTTTACTTACAATTGTTGTTGAATGAAATTATACACATGCCAAATGGTAAAACAGAAGCAAATCTAACAATAATTGCTGAACTTGTTTGCATTACGTATAATCGTAATAAAACTCCAGTGAATCTATGCAACAATCCGACAATGAAACGAATCATAAAAAAAGTTGTGGTTAAGATTAAGCAACAAATTTTAGCAAGTAAGAATGTTGCATTAATTTTGATAATTTCAATAAATGCTATTTAGAAGTACTTAGTAGACTAAAATTTAGATCACTTTCATACAGAAACTTATAGTAGTTATTCAAAAGTATGACTTGTTATTTTTTAAAATCCCACACATCCTTAATATAAGCTTCTATTGATAATTAATAAAATTATTATTATGGAAATTTGGATGATGCCTTTATGCCGACTGCGCTTGGGGGGAGGGCAGTGATAGTATGGTACTTCTCAATAACAAACAGATTATGTGGTGAATAGGCTGAAGTCATCTGACCTTTACACTTATTCGAGTAGTTACCCAGAAGTTGTAAAATCGGTAACAAGGTCTCAGAAATAGAAAGCAAATAAGCCTGTATGTGATTGGCTTTAAGAAGTTACTGATTTACTTATACGATTATGCTTCTTGGTAAGCAGAATCTTCATTATTAATTTCATTTCAACATTATATCAGTCAGCAAAAGATGTTCTAGCACGAAGTAGGCTTTGAATCTGTAATGATTTTCTATTTGTCTGTTATATTGGAGCGCACATCTGGTCTAAGACTACCTTATGAGGGAAGGGGGGAAATCGTTTGTTTGTGCTTTATTACGTTCATAAATATAGTACTAGAAAGCCTTTCGAAACTGATCTCGGAAATACAATTTCAGGAATAATTTAACTTCCGTGAAAGTTTATGATAAGACATTGTAATATTATATATATATATATATATATATATATATATATATATATATATATATATATATATGTCTAATAAATCAATAATAAGAAATGCAAAAGCTTTCAAAATAGACTACCGACTTTTAGTTAGTAGTATGTTGCAGCCCATTAAAGGTAGGAGTGGAGATTTTATTCGACGGCACTAGTACAATATAAATAGTAAGGTAATTTCTATAATACCAATATATTTTTCAATCCTCGTTGTCAACCACATTCCATCTGCTTTTCGGGATCTGTATCATATTCATCTTCATTCAACAAAGGTGAAAATGATTAGTCATTAAATTGTATACATTGCGTTTTGCTTGATATTATAAATTGTTCAATGCAAGCCATCGGCTAGTGGTATGACTTAACATTACAATCACATATTCCAATTTACACTGGCTATTTCTTTCAGTTAGAATACTTTTCGTCTGAGATAATAACATACTGACTGATTTTACTTTAGTGATTAGTAATTCACTTTAAATCAGGTACACAAATGCAAAGCAAGGGATTACATTAAAAATTCTTCAAAATTTTATCAGTACAAATGCTAATTTGGTGAAATAATCATTCCGTCAGTGTCATGTTAATTATAATATTGTAAAGTTATCGAGCGATACCACAGATTAGCGAGTATCTCTATCTGATCTCATTTTTAAATACTCAGATTGTGAGGAAAATTTAGGACTTTCTAACAGTCAAATAATTAAACCATGTCAAATAACTTCATATGTATCACCGTATTCTGGATATACAGAAGAAGAAATCAGATTATATTCAGCCTTTGGATGGAAACCGTTTGCTCGTCCAGGACCATTTGATGCTTTACGTTATATCACTATTTTATTTGGACAGCAGACAAATGTCAGTAGAATTGATATTAATCTGAAAAGCATAGCTAATCAAGTTACTATGCTACACTTAATGGGAACTAACGATGGTAAATCGTTCTTTGATTTCCAATCAGTAAGTTCTTGATATTTTACTGCGACCTGTTCTCCTTAAAACTACTTGAAATATAAACGTGCTTTCACTCAATTAGATAAAACTGCGAAATTAGGTATTAGTCCATTGCCTAATATTTCAAACTGAATTCAGAATCTCAACTTTCGTATGGTTTGTTGGTAGTATGTTGGAAACTGAATGAAGTCGCCCCAAGACAAGTGGTGAACGATAGAAAATATGAAGAACAGAGGGAAATTAGAATATTGTTAATGCTGTTAAAATGATTCAGAATCGACCACGTACAAAATTACATTGATGTTCAGCAGAGTCCAGCAAGTCTTGCATTACCATAATTTGTCTTTTTAATAGAATACTTGTCCGCGTTAACTGTTGAAAAATCAATTTCAGTATCCAGATATATTAATAATGGACTAGCCAATATATTTTTTAATAATTTTAGCAATGTAGAGAAAGCTATTGACAGATGTGTTGCGCTAATGGTAACCAGGAGTTTACATTCAGCTTGACAGTACTGATGTTTGCCAAGCCAGTCAGTTTAGTAGTCTGAAGCGTTACCAAGTGACCTTATCTGTTTGCAGCCGACCTTCAGTAAAACTGAGATGCTGATCACGTCAAATAACTTAACATCGAACGAATAGCCACAGTGATTTAACTGACAGAAATCATATTAACTGGTGATTTCAATTATGTTATTGTTACTATCAAATAATCATTACATGTATGATCCCTTTATAAATTTAAACAGCAAATAGACAGTAAGGTTTTGAGAATACAATGAGTTCACTATACTTCATGGCTACTCATCATCTGAAACTGTCTGGGATTATTAATGAATTCTCCAACAGATTTTATAACAAATTTTTTAGAGCATTCATATTTGATATGATATTTCTCATTATGTAAAAACTCCTTCTTTTTATTAAACGAACACAGCTTTCTAGCTTCATTAAATAAAGTTTCAACTAAACAACGTTTGCAACTCATCTGACAGCAAAATTGTTTAGATGAAGCTTTAATTAATGGAGCTAGAAAGCTATGCTTGCTTAATAAAAACAGAAAGGGAATTTATGTATTGTGAAATGCCTTATGAAAATGGATACCCTAGAAAAATTCGCAAATGATCTAAAATATATTACAGCAATGAAAAGCCTGTTCTTATCTGTCTTTCGTTCAAGGGAGATGAAAATCAAAGTATACTTGACGAAACAAAGATCTATAATTATTTCCAGTATGTGAAACCGAATGTCCTTTAAACCATTCTAAAGTTGCCTCCGAATGTAATTATCAGTTTGCATGTAATTGTGGTAAAAAGTGTATAGTAAGCACTGAAAGATGAGCCTACCAAGTACATTCCACGAAACTTATGTCTGATTGAAAGAGAGACATTCGCGAGAGCAACAATCAAACGTTTAATTGAAAATATACCTATAGTAGGTTTCTTTAAATCTCTCAAAATAATCAATATACAAAAAGCACTACTACTCTTCTTTGCAGAGGTTTCTGCCATCATACGCTTTAGACTTGATCTCCGTATACAAAAAGAAAGCTCGGTTAACCACTGATTGTCATAGTCGAAAAAGTTAAGTTGGTAGAGCCTACTCACACTATCTAATTTGTTTTAATTTTGTTCGACTAACGATTGTTCATATAGTCACTTCAGAATATCTTTTAACCAACTGTATTATATATAATCATTCAGTTATTATTTATTATTAATAATTATTACATCATGCTACCTTTATTTAACTTTATATAAATACCCTCCGATATTCTACTACTTTTACTATTTTTTGTCGAATATTCGATGTTTTCTTTCTATCTTTATGATTCCTCTGTTCTGTTTTGAAATTATTGTTATCGATTAATTAGGGTATATATAATGTTATTCATAAAATTATTACAAAATCAAGCCGTTTTCAGCTAGTGAGTAGCTACAAAATATAATGAATTCATTTAATTTCGCAAATCTTGTTTGTGCATTTTTCAATTATGTATCATTTATGTGATTTATAAATAAGATCCTTTTCAACTATCATTTTACAGGTAGCAGTCTCATATATGAATCAAAGTTTTGGTAGCATATATATTAAACCAAAATTTATTGCAAGAGGTATACGAATAGTTGTCGCTGAGACAATAAATGAAAATACTGATGTAGCCTTTACACTTGAACTTTATGGATGTAGACTTACATTGGATTCAAGATCATTTGGTAAATTAGTTTGCTATTTCAATCTTCACGCGATTTCAGTAACGTGAAAAACCCCTTTAAGACAATTTGTGAAAACAACAATTGGGCGAAGAAATTTATTTTCAATTAGTTTTCCATCAAGGTTCTACACTAATATATATTTATAATTTATAATAAAGATAAAATCGATACCAATCAAGTGATGGTGTGTCAGATTATAATAAAGCAAGTACGAATGTATTCATGAAGACCATTGTGAACGAATAACAAAAGGTAAGGTGGACAAGGGATTACTAACCAAAGGTCATAAATCATAGTTGAATGAATGAGGATATGTCGACATTGAACAGGGTGGTTACATAATATGAAACATGAGAATAAACAGTGTTATGAAAGGGAATCAAATACTATACATCTGTAAAAATAAACAGAACGAACTACATATACAAAGGTGGCAAACAGGTTTAAGCTATGCTAAAATGTTTGAAAAATAATAAGTGATAATAATAATAATAATTATTATTATTATTACTAGCAGAGAAGAGGGGGTAAGTTAAATGCAAACTGACAGTGGAGTTAAAAAAATATCATTATACGAGATGCGTAAGAATAAATAGACGATTATTAAGACGGGTAAAGTACATGACGATGAAAGATTTGGCATAATTAAGAAAAATTAGAGAAAAAAAAACGTTAGACAGATTCCAATTTTCACTCCTCTTTGCTATAGTCTGTGTCAGTGACCAAGGTTTAGCTAGACACAGTACAAACTTTCTTGAAATCATAAAACAGGTTTGTAAATGTGAGTGGCAATAGCTTACGCCATTTGTAGAAGACTGACTCCTAAGTCTTGTGTAATCGTAGATAGAGTTCTACAAATAATTTTAAAGGAATTCTCAAGAACGTCTCGATGTCTTGTATCAATCAAGTGGGCGAGAATGGAATATTTTATTTGTTACTCAAATCTTTTACTTAACTAGGACGGGTGATGCTCTGTAATAGATATATTCCTATTCATTCAATTATGATTTATGACCTTTGGTTAGTAATCCCTTGTCCACCTTACTTTTTGTTATTCGTTCACAATGGTCTTCATGAATACATTCGTACTTGCTTTATTATAATCTGACACACCATCACTTGATTGGTATCGATTTTATCTTTATTATAAATTATAAATATATATTAGTGTAGAATCTTAATGGAAAACTAATTGAAAATAAATTTCTTCGCCCAATTGTTGCTAATGTTATTTCTTATAATTTTCAGATTAAAGTAAATATTAGATTAATCCGAATTTTATACATAGAGATAATTTTGGAATGTACAAATTGATACATTGAGCTTAAGCCTTCGCTTAACATGAGTACTGATATTAATTAATTATCCAGTTACAAAATTAAAGCACTCGAGATACAATTTAGGCTTCACATAGAATAGTATGAACGTATTCTGGGGAAGATCAAATGTAAAGTTAGGATGAATCCCAGCGTAATTTTATACCGGTCAATTTCTCTGCTATAATTAATAGCATGTTATCTACTTATTACTAGTGTGTATTATAATTCATTTCTGTGATATGATTATTGCACATACTAACTCAACATCATGTACATGATATTGATGTCTGTTATTCTACAGTTTTATTAACTGGTTTGTAATGAACTGTTAATTTATAGAATATAGACTATAAATAAACAGAATAGCTTAAGTAGTCTCATATGACGAGTATTTACATTCAATGTAACTTTACTGCAGATCTCATTTCTTACTTTCATAGTTAGCTGCACACATATATAATATAATATATTGTCCCACACCAGATTTCTTGTATAATCTACTTATAACAACTAATCTAATGAGGGCATTTTCATGTTACAGATATGGAAAATAAGGTAATATCTAACAAAAATTATGTAAATTTTGAAGTGTAAACACCTGGTTGGGAAATCTATTTATTGGCTGGCTAACAAACTTTATATAAACAGTGCAGTAAAAATGAGGATAATTTATTTAGCTTGCTCTTCATTAACTAAATGGGTCTTATCTACTTTAAAACAGGAATGTGAAACGTGGTCATTAACGGCCGATAACTTTCGTAGGTTATTTGTATTTGATTGTAGATATCTTTGGAACGTCACAAAGTATCGTGGAAAGACCGAGCAAAAAATTGTGAGGTTAGGGGTACATTACTAAGCAAATATAGTAAATAAGTTGAGGAAGTTGTGAATGCTTGTCGACTAAGGCGGTTGTAATATGAGTTGCGCATGCTCAACAACGCCCACCTCCCTCCATCGCAACTCACAATATTGACTGGTATAAGAGTAGGATGGGAGAAAGCTAGGATTGGCCAATCCAATGAGTTGTAATATTTCATAAATTCGTTTGTTTGTCTGAACCATGTCGTTAGATGAAGATTATCTAAATGTGGTTCTCGGCGTAATTCTGATCAGAGTTGGGGTGGGTGGTGAGTTGAAGCAGTTGTATTCACTCGTTATCTTCAATTGAATGGTGAACTTCAAGTCTTTTTTACCTTTCTTTCCATAGACTAATTCTTCTTCACTGAATTTTTTTCCTATTTTTGATTTTTACTACGTATATGTAACGAATACCTTCACTCTCAACTAGCTATGCCAATCAGGTGTGGCAGCTTGGATCACAGTATATATGTCACTGGTTCTATGTTGTACATGACTGATAGACATTATTTAAATGAGAACACGATTATTCTCCAATCTCCTGTTAAATAGGTTCATTAAAGTACTCTGTCTCCTTTTTAAAATTAATACTAACATTAAGAATTACTGCGTTCTGAATAATCAGTGGTGTTATAATATTATAATAAATTTTATTGAGTTGTGTTAATTAGAAACTATTTGCATAACATTCCATTGAACTGCTTAAACTAAAAGAGCTTTATATAACTGTTGAGCACCCTTTGGGGAAAACATAACTTCAGACCGTTATTTAAATTCCTGTAAATCATACAGGAGTTGACAGAATTTGTACACAAAATAAGTATTTAAACCGTTTATACAACTGAATAAATTACTGTATGATATTTTACTTTTGTTCATTTCTTATTTCCAGATCCATGCAATATACAAGATGATTATCAAAGTTCATCAAACAATCTTTTACGAAGTTATCTCTATGTTAATGGGTACCTTTTCTATTGTGATGAATTTCCCGGCATATTAAAATCATATCTTATTGAAAAACGGTGTTTCATGACCTACAACGATGCTGATATGAAATGGATAGGTTGGTAGGCTTTTGTACTTTGATAATTGATCATTAAAGAACATGAAATGCGATTATAAACAGCTTCGCTTATAGTGCACTCTATCACCTGAAATCATACAAGTGATATACTGAGTTCGTTAAACAGATTCAGTAGTAACCCGATATTTTTAAGCTCGAAACTTAAACTTATACTACCGTTGGTAACCTGATGAGCAAAGAGAATATGACTGACTGTTTAATAAACCAGAATTTTCAGTAAAATACAGGTAAACTGTATTATTCGTCAAAAACAGAGATCTCTAACTAGTGACTTTTTCGATTCATCTTGACTGGTGAAGTTACACTTCTACCATACTTGTTGTTAGCTGGAGTGAATTCAAGAAGAAAAGTATATATAACAATATTAGACTAATTAAGCGAATGATGTACTGAAGTTAGTTATAAGATAAACGTATTACATAAAAAGTTAATAGCATGCAATTTTCTCCGGATAAACCACGTTGATTTACTAGACAAGGAAATCAAAAGATAATACTCCCAGAAAGTTTAAACGCAAAATAACTTGGTTAGTTTCAGAAGTTCAATAGACATGTTTATTTCAGTTTTCATGCTTGAAACTTGAAAAACAGAACTTAGGAGCGAAGGAAGCTGTTA
Source organism: Schistosoma japonicum (assembly GCA_025215515.1). Taxonomy (NCBI): domain Eukaryota; kingdom Metazoa; phylum Platyhelminthes; class Trematoda; order Strigeidida; family Schistosomatidae; genus Schistosoma; species Schistosoma japonicum. The sequence goes on from JAGWFQ010000064.1 coordinate 11,167, forward strand.
TATTAAACTATATACTTATGCAAAAATACCTTCTATAAATTAGGTGTTTACATTAAACATCATAGTCTTTTAAATGTTCGCGTCAATAAAATTGGTGTTAATATATCCATAACTATAAACAGTAAGTAATACAGTATTACATAATAAATAAAGTTAGAAAGTATAAGCGAAAACAGTAGGCTTGCAGATCACTCTTCACCAATTAATATTAAAGTATATAGGAAGTCCGATCCCGAACAAAAATCAGTGTTTTTTCACGTACTCTATGGATATGAGTCTAGCCTAAAGTACATATTCTCTGTATCTATCATGTTTTACATTATAATTATCTTCCTATGTTGTATTTAATTCATGGAATAAGCAGGACCCAGTTATAAACAAAATAGCATTTTATGATGGAATATTGAAAGATATTCTATTAGAATAACTGAAAACAATCAGTAATTGGAAAATAGATAATTAACATTTTATCAGTTCTTGTTATCAAGAACAATAAAGCGCATAGTCACCTAACGGACATTTACTTTGTTGTTAAGGATATGGGTGGTTAGTTGTATTACTGATAACTTGAACACGTGATTTGGTGAACTGACAGATAGACCTAGCTTCACCTCCCACCTAGTCACACAATAATCCATAAGTGATTTTTATGTATAACTTCACTTCATACACTACCTGTTCATAAACGGCATTCTAATAATTAAATATTAGGTTTTTTAGTATTATTACTACAATCCATTAACTTCATATATTTTTCTGCATCCATAGATATGGGGCCATATATTACAAAAATCCTCAGTTACATAAGTCCAAGTAACATCATATTCGCTAAAGGTCAAAATCATAATAGTGTTTTAATAAGTAACGATTATGGTATTAGTTGGAATTCCACTAATTCACATACACTCATAAAATTGACAAGAGATTCAAATTATCACATTAATTCAACTGCTATACCATGGACCTATACTGCTGGATATTTTGATCGAAGTATAACTGGAACATCATGTCAGTTATATCAGCAAAGTCCATTTCAATGTAAGTTTTGTTTAACTTACAAATTAATCATTATGTAAAAGGCATTAAATTTCACATAAACGACAATTTCTGAAAAATGTATTGAATTTGTTAAAACTTCTTTGCATTCTTAACAGCTATCTAAAGGTTATTAATTTTAAGTAATTAAATATAGTAACATACCTGAATATTAAGATGTGAATATCTTCTTGTTGTCTAATCATATCATATTAAATCCAAAAGTAACACACTAAGTATTCAAATTGATTTTAGTGTACATAATAAACGTGAGCGATTCACTAATGAAGTTTACATTCCTAACTTAATAATTACCAAAGAAAGTTTAAAAACATTGATTCTAAGAGATTATGCTGCCAAAATTTGTATCTATTTTAAAGATAGATTTCATTGATTTGTATGAATGTTAAACAAATGAGTATATTCTTACATCAGCTGTCGACAAGCTTTCAAAAATAGCTGACGAAGATTTCTTAAAAGATGGACACTACTTTAGGGATAGGAAGGTAGATATGAAGCAAGTTTTGTTCAGTAGATTTTTTAACCTAGTTAAATTACGATTCAGCTGTTTTCACAAAATCATAATTTTTAACAGCTCTATATGATGAATTATAAATACTAAGTATATAAAGTCCGTATGAGTAAATAATAAATTCGGTGTTATGTCGAAATCTACTAAACAGGATTGTATACAATAGGTTTATCAGTTTTCACACGTTTATTTTCATAGTTTCGAGGTTTATACAAGCAATTAATAACTTCTGTATTAGTTCTGATATAACATCTGTTCGATTTTATTATTATTTTTCTCAAATTCTGATCTTTTATATTGTAGTTTGTTTCCAAGGTATTTACAAGTTGAATAAAATGATGTCTGATTGGAACAGGGTATGTTCAACACTTCCGTAATGTAAACAGGATCCAATTACAAATAAGATATGTGTACTGATGAATTTTTATGCAGTCAAATGTTAAACGATCGTTTACTATATTGACGTAAACAAAACCAATAATTTATTTTACACAATAAATGACACGCTTATATTCATCTAAACTAAAAGCTGGTTAAAGGCAGTGTAAGCTTGTTTTCATTTTATCTGCTATTTTGTAAGTAAAGTAAGTTTTGGTTATCAGTTTTATCTGCAGAGTTGAACTATTTTACTGATTGTTGTGGATAATTGTCACTAGATTAAGTCGCATCACTGTATGCTGACCAGACTGAAATCACTGCACTGAGAACATGTGGTTGAAAGTAAATACGCTTTTGATATTGTTTATATGACTGATACAGAAAATCAGTTATGTGCATAGTAGGACCTAGTACATATGAGAATAGGACTAAGTAGCCATACGATATTAGAACAACAAGATCAAATTAATAAGACTAATACCACAATATAGTTCCGAAATAAGGAATGAAGTAAAAATGCATATGAAAGAATAGTGGGACACAAATAGATTAAGCTTTCTGATTTTAAGCGAAGATTACTTCGGACTCCGACAAGCCAGAGCAAATCAAACTTTGCAGATAAACGAAATAGCCAACGCATTTAGCTACTTTATTATAATAAATCAAGACAATAAAGCAGATCGACTTTCGAGTAACATCCTGCATCTATCGGAAGAGAAATACACCTTAAAACTGTTTGCATTGTTACTCAAGATATTTAGTAGATTCAGTATGATCAGAGTCTTAGCCTAATAGAACTATTTCATATCCATATTCCACATCGAAAAGTGAGCCATTTTGGAAGGAGGTCAGTTCCTGAAAAGTTATGTGAAGTAAATGTACTTCTTAAGAGGAAATCTGTAACAAAATTAAACAAATAGGGAGCAGCCCTGACAGACACCAGTTAAGGGTGCCAATTCTGATGGTGCTTTGCCATAAGATTTGACTCGACTAGTAGTATTCGAACAAAGAGCCTTTTATGACAGACACTAACCTGAAAATTCTTGATCTATGGAGTCCATCAGTTTTCATGTCAAAGAATGTTAATGTCAAATATCACTAGGTACATCTGTGTGCGATGTGGTATATTCTAATAACAAATTCAAACCGTCATATGACTCATACGTTTCTTCATTCCATTTGTATTCATATTCATATGATCACTATGTATTACTACGTAAGTAATTCATTCGACATGTAATGGTGTCTTTCTATCCATTATTCTCACTGCATTAGTACTATATAAACCTAACGTAGTATGTAACCCAAAAATCTGTGTGACTAGGATGTCTGCAGAATAACCTGCTCTGATAAATGACAAATTGTAAGAATATTTTAGTCCTAAGTGAAACAGAGTAAAGCCTTGGAAACGCAATACGGAATATGGGAAAGTCGAAACTGAGGTGAATATCTTCAAAGAAAATCCATTTACATCTAAAATCACTAGGATCCAATTTCCATTTAAAACATCATATTATAACCTCAATTAGTTCAGTACTAATGTAATTGTGTATACAACTAAGTTCATCAGGCGCAGACGGAAGAGTACAGAACGTAATGACCATCGGCATACAGAGGTTTACCCACACTGCATTATTTACAATATGTAGACTATAAAGAGCTGGTTAGCGAAAAATCTACATTGTAAAACATCACTTGTAATCAGTTGAGCATTTTATTGTTTGGAGTTAATTCTAACTATTTGGTATCGATGAGTAAGAAAAGAATTTAGACACGGAAGAAAAGATCTATGCTCCCATAAGATTGATGTTTGCCTATGAAAAAGTTGTAGTTAGTAATGTCAAGATCTTTAGATAAACCAATGTACAACACTAAATCCCGTTGCCCAGTACAGAGTTTAGTAAATATAGTGTTAACGAAATTCAAAGTGATAAGTCGAACATGACCCAGCTTCGAGAAAGCCATGTTGGCAATTGAAAACAAACTTTCAACAGGAAGATAATCTGGTATTTCATCACATATCACTTTATTTATTATTCTTGAGTTAACTGAAGTGAAATCTCCAGTATATTATCACTAAAAGTGTTACCAATTTTATTAATCAAAAAGTAAGCACCGGCGAATATTGGATAACCACCACCACGTTTATACACTCTGTTACAGTGATATAGTTTTGGATGCTTAATTTAGAGTCGTCTGCTGAAAAAAACAATATATTTCTGTAACAAGCACAAAAGTTGGTTTAGCTAATTAGATCACACTTTATTAAGGAGTGATCTAATCTTGGTCTGACTGTGCAGGTGAATGTGTTCCTGTTACCAATAATTCGATAAATTTCCAATACTTTTAATACGGTGTATTTTACTGATATTACGTGACTGATATTTTGATTACATAACTCCGAAAATATAACACGAGCCTTCGAAATCTGTGCTGAAGTTTCTTCAGACACCGACCTACCGGGACTGAATAGGCCTCTAAGATAAGTGAAGAGATCAAAGCACTCATAGGAAGTACGCTATTTAATGGGATACTGCCGCAAAATCGCTCGGCTTACGGAGTTGAATGAAGTCTTAAAGTCATGAAATACAAACGCTGTCGAATATCCATGTATTTATATGTTCTAGGACCTAATAAATGGTTAATGCGTGATGGATACAATCACAGCCATGTCTGAAACCAGGTTAGTTTTCTCAGATTTGTTGTTCTGTAACTTCGGATATCCGCTGGTTAAAAATAGAAGCTAGTATTTTAGGTACAATATAAGTCAAAGTGATTTCTTCGTAATTTTTACAAGAGGATCTCTGTCCTTTCTTATAAATCGGGGTAACCAGAGATTGAGATTAGTCAGGTGAAATCACGTGCAACTCCCTGTCTCTAATCAGTATATCCGTCAACCAACTTGGTTAAACTGGTCCAGTACCGTGAAGGATATCTGGGATCTGCATACAAGGCCCTGCTGATTTTCCTTAATTCAAATTAATTATATCCTTTACAACTCCATCAAAATTTAGGGGGAACGAAGCCAGTTTTCTCACTATAGCTGTTTAGAGATAGTCAGAAAGTGAATGGTAGCTGGAGATCAATCAAAATGTTTCTGTAATCGTCATACCCATCGGGTTAATCTTTCGTACTGAAAGTGGTTCATGGACGCTCTTAACGAAGTTTCACGAAACCTGAACTATCGCTTCATTAGTAGGAATAATTAACACTAGAGGCGCCAGGGAGAGAAGTGGAGGATGACCGTTGAAAGCAGATACATGGAGATTAAAAAGGATTTATTTGTGAACAAAGTGCTTTCTAGTGCGCTTTGTAGTTGAGAGCGTTTAATACTTTCTGGTTGTCTATACAGTTAAAGGGTACCTAAAAAAATCGAGTTAGAAGTAGTCTTGAATACCTAAGAGGATGACCGCATTTCGTTAGGGAAAATTGCTTAAGGCCGGTCACGTACGACCTTTTTACGAGTGATATTTTTACATAAGTCCCGTGTTTGAAAAGGCTCTTCTGACGGAAACTGAAATCTGCGGAGTAAGGCAAGATGTACATCTCCGTTGTGGAAACGCAGTATTGCTGCAATACTGGTTATTTGAGGGAAATATTTTACTGCTGTCAAGTCCTTATATGGTTAGAAGTATGATTTAGCACACGGACGAGAATGCAAGAATGGTATTGATTTGATCGTGAACATGTGGGAAAAAGAGAGGAATACATCTTGGTGTTTTCTAATCATACTTCTCACTTGTACACAAGTAATTCAATAAACACACTTTAAATCACTGAGAGGCGAATAACATTTCAACCAATACTAATGCAGGGATACTGTATAGAGGAATTTATTCCAGGCAATAATTATTCGTTGGTTGGGAATCGCATGTCTTGTTTGAATATGAAGTGGTAGATAAATAAACTTGCAACTAGGAGTTAAGTACGGAGATATGCTACGGGTTGAGAAAACTGACCAGACTTTATACTCTTAAAGTAATTATACAGAATTCTTTAATATATATATATATATATATATATATATATATATATATATATATATATATGAGCACTTACTACTGACATAATGTAAAATTTCATAATGAATTTATTTTATTTAATTAATACTAACAACTTAGATACAAATGATTTATGTCACACATAATAAATTAGCATACCTTAATGCTTATTATGCTACTTATATCACTCAATAATAATTAGAAAATTCTAATTCCATTAACTAATGAGTAACAAAATTTATAACATAAAGACACAAAATATAAGTAATTTCAGTTAGTTACTGAAAACAAAAAGAAAATATGAAAAATTCATTCAATTAACACACTGATTATATACAGTGTGTTTCTATGATAGTAACAAAAGTGTTTAATCTTAAGTATTTTTAGAGGTAAATTAACGGTCAATCGACTTGATGTTAATTAAATTAATGATTAAGGAACAACAGAAAACGTAAATTAAAGAAGACGTTATCAATAATCATAATGGATTGAAGAAAATATCGATGGTCTCAAAATCGTCAGTTTTGTTCATTTCGTCGTACTCTTCAGTCTATGAGTGTTTTTCCTAAATAACTTAGTTGAAGCAAATCCCTCTTAGTAAGTGTAGACTAAGTGCTTGTAGTGGGGTCAATAATTAGAGACGTTAGATAAAACTGCAGTAAAATTGAGAATAATCATATGCCAACACAATTAAAGCTTTGATTATCCGACATGTTGCTAAGTCAATGACATAATGAGTCAAGAATATCTAAGGGAATTCTAGTTACTTTTAAATTGCATAACATGCTGCATAGTCAAAGCCTACAGTTACAGAGCAGTCAACAGTTACAAACATCACACAAAGGCTGGAAAAATACATGAGTTACTATGCTTTTTTCCTTAAAATGTGGTATGTTACCCCCTCACTACCTAATCACGACTATTCTGTCCAGTATATTGCCTAGATGTTACGTTTGGGAACGACTTCGCTTTACTAAGAATTAATTCTTTCAATGAATAATATTATTTATGGCGAATTAGATTGCTAACTACAAATTCGGTGTGCGTCTTGATGCAAATAGGTAGCATGAACCGATATCGATAAATCCCAGGTTCTGTTTTGCTGATGATTGACTGATCAACTGTAATTACAACAAACTTCGGATTGTACTGTTCTTTACAAAGTACAACAAAGATTATTTCAAATGCGATAAAGTTCGTTTTTATTACATATAGAATTTATTTTTACCAGAATAAAAAAATAGTAAAGCAGCATAACTATCAGATGAATCATATATTTTCTAAAGTAATTAGAAATTTTCAGTCACATAGTTCTTCGTAACTATTATAAATGATTACTTAGAAGCATACAAACTAAATGTATGTCAAATATGTAGACACTATTAGTTCAATAAGTACTATTAGAGAAAGAAATCAGATGCAGTTTAAAACTTATTCTTCAACTTTAGTTGAAGTCTACGAATAAACAATACCCTTCTGTTGTGGTCAATGTATAGAGTAAAAATAACTAAATAAACAATATAATAGTGAATCGCACCATGAACAAAATCTAAATACTATGTTATCAACTAACAAAATAAAATGTAGAATGTATTAGTTTCCAACAGACAGGATATAAATAAATGTAGATTTTAAAAAACTCATAAACAACTTTAATAAAAATTTATTAAATCAAATAGCTTAAAAACGCTTGTTCAAAAACAACGAAATAAGTATCACAAGATTTAAATAACTGAACAAAAGAGATAGCGGATAATGCACACAAATGTTTGGGGAATTATGTGACTTAATTTGCCAATTAAAAATAATGTTACCTGAATTTTCACAAAAAATGTACGTTTGATCAGTTTGAAGTTAAAATTATAAAAAAAAACACCAGTTATGACTGACTGTAAAAAATAAGCAGAACACATGAAGTATAACTAAATAGAAGCTAGTAAGGTTCAGTTGTTCGGGAAAATTTATATAACAAACTATTCACATTAAGTTAATATAAATTACAGAAGAAAATACAGTGTTCACATAAAAGTCAACCGAAATCCTAAAAAAAAACCACTGGGGTAAATAAAGTATCGAAAAATGTATATTTTTATAAATAAACTGAAGTCAGGAGAGAACAGAAGATACAATAGACTCAGAAAATGAAATGAAGAGTTGGCAAAACTCACAACTCGCACATTAAAAATTTCTTCAGTTTGGTGAATTTTCGAAATAGCTAAAATCCTAATAATAAATAAATAAAATATCAAAGTATGTTAATTAATTGCACAAATTAAAGGAAATTTACATGATGTAGTTCAATAGACGTCGAATGAACGTCCTAACATAAAGAACAATCCATAACAGGATTTATAGTTAAACACCAAAATAGAACGCCCATTACAAATACAAAAATCTATCTATTTCATTCAATTTGGGTGCATTTTAAAATTTAAATACATTGGATGTTAGCAACTTAAAAGGTAACAACAATAATCTTTAAAATGCCACTACCAATATGTGCATACGTAATACATTAATCAAATCAAAATAATAAGGTTTCTTATTTTCCCGTAAACTAACTTTTATAGTTTATGAAAATAGGAGCTATACCGTAGGAGTAAAAGTAATCGGCTTCTAACTGGTAGGTCATAGATTCTAAACACATTCCGCCTACGTCACCAGTGTGCGAGTAGTGTCAATCCTTCTCTTCCACACCTAAGGTGTGCCTCAAAGTAGAACATGTTAACTTAGAACTGATAAATGAGCTGTAGTAATTAATTAGGAAAATAATTGAAAAATGAAGAAGAATGGAATATTTATATTGCTATGAAACGAGAATATTCGGGTTGAATTCACCGTCCAATAAAGCAACAACCTGCAGCTTTAGATTTCGTATGTTACGTGTAATTGGTTGGAATACAATTTAAACAAATAGATGGCAGCTGGAGTTTTGTAAACTGTGATCCATCTTTTTTTGTCCTAATATAATTGATAAAGTCCACAGATATATTTCAGCATCCTTAGTCAATTTTAGCTGTCAGAGTTTAGCCTTTTTATTACATTTGAGAGTTAAACAGCAGCGAACTAAGTAAAAGATGGAAATAAACATCAATGCATTCTTCAGCATCTTTTGAATTCTGCTTAAGAAACTCTAAACAGTAACGGTTCTTTAATTTAGGTCCAGTAAACTCTTTTCATCAGCAGCATGATGAATAATAGATTCGGTTACCAGATAATCAGTCAGTTAGTTGCAACATAGAACCTAGTACGTGCGTACATCAATCAAAGTTTCCATGCCCCAATTAACCAGTAGAAATTGTCGGAACAAATCCCAGAGTAGTGGAGGTAGTAACAGAGTTAGTACTAATAGAAAGGATTATAGACTGAAGATTTTAAATAAATATACATTATTTAGTAAACAGAAAATTACGATGAATTCAGAAACTTACGATTTGGAGGAGAACAAGGAATAGATGTACCTGCACCATTTCAAAATATTTTGAGCCATGTTACCCAAAGTCTCTAACTGTTGGTTACGATTGTTACGTGGACACCAACCAGGTAGTCTGCATCTATTAACATAGCTCAGCCCAATTATCAATGACTTCACTAACTAGTGCCATGCTTTGGCTTGGTCACCCCCCAGCTTTTCACCAGCTTACTTCTACTTCAGACAGTATTCCTCATCAAGGTAGGCGGTGGTCAAGCATACGCATTGTGTCCTAACCACCTCAGATGATGTATTATCAGATACGTTGCCAAGTAATTCGAGTATAATTTTAATTAATACGAACTAGGATTCAAACAATCTCAACCCTATATATTCTGAAGGCTGTGCAATACCCCGGATATTGAAAGACCATTAAAGCCTTATCAGCAGTGCATTAAAAAATGACAAATCCAAGAGTAGTTTTGACACACAAGCACGTCAAAAATAAACAGTGAAAAAAGTGTTCTGCGAACTAATCAAAAACGCAGAAAAATCGTCGTCGATATAAGATAGCATAATCCAAAACCATTCTACTGAAAATGACCCTACAGTTTATCCTTAAAAGAAGCTCACCATCTTTCGAATAAATCAAAAACATGTAAGAAGTAATAGGACTTACAATTAGAAAAACAGCACCTAAAAGAATTGCTTTTATCTTTACATCCAGATCCAAAGGAAAAGAAATGCTAAAATTATCAGCATCAGTGAATAACTCTTTGACAATACCACTCCATGATCTAGTGATTTCCCCGATTTCCTCACTACCATCAGCAGAAGTTACCTCGAAAAGATAATTAAAAATAAACACATAAGTAAGGGACAATTTAGATCAACTCTGAAAATCTATGGACCATCGACACCATAAACGATAACTAAGGAAGATGAGCCTGATAGATAATCAATAATCTCAATAAATAATCTCAATCAGAAATTTTAATAAACTTGAAAAACGCGAAAAAGATGTCACGGCCTAAATATAAATAATTTCAAGCTAATGGGAGGTGAACGAATCGAGAAGCCTGATATCAATAATAATATGGGATATATGCGTTTCCGACATATTTAAACAGAGAAAAGATAGGACAACTAGATTCGGTAACAGAATCCAACAATCAAGTAGAAAATGCATATAAATCAAAAATTTCAAGGCAGTTTGAAAAATTATTTCCTTCTGTTAGATTCCTTCAACAATATTTTCTTTTTAGTGTGAATATACTGTTTGATATATTTTCTGTTCTGTCCACACTTATGCAGCGTTCGTGCCTTTCGAAGTAAAAAACCGATATACCTGCCTTAACAAATCGGGACAAGTTGTGTATAAATGCTACGAAGGTGAGTCATCCTATATTTTTGTTTCAGATGTAGTACAATATGTAGTATATCGGTCGTTCGGTTATGTTTATTGGAAACATTCAGTAATTGATTAAAGTATACCAAGCATTCTTAGTGCATTCATCACGATGAAATTACTCTAGAAGTTATCATGACATCACTCTGTCAACTAGACTACTCATAACCATTAGCGTGCGTGCAGAGTAAATTCTAAAGAAAATACTCTACAAAACCTTATGACTATTGAAATTATCATCGTTTTCTGAGAACTTATTTAACACTGCTATACAAAGCGACTAATAAATGCACTTCAGGTACAACAGTTTTCGTCAACAAAGACAATGACTAAACTTTCAGTAAAAGAAATATACCTTGAATACAATATCCAATCCCCAACACTCACAGACACAATATTTTGGACCACGTAGTTGTAGTACCGTGTTTCCATTACTATCCTGAATATGGTAATCAAGAAGACAGCCATTAAATACTCGCTTTACGTAGCCGATGGTAGTATCAACTGGAGACTGAACTTCAACTTCCACTTGAAAGAATTCTACACAACTAGACAAATTTAATAATACACACTAAGCAAATTTCACCAGGTGATATTAACTAGTATCACAAATCACAATAACAAATCAAGTTGTCAGGTAAGGTGTAATGAATAACCGGTAAAAAATAGTTTTATTAGCAGTTGAATTTGTAGTCAACGATGTTCGTTACCTATCGGTAACATCACAAAAGGCAAATAGCGTATTCACAGTTAGGTAAGTAACATCATTTGACAAGATAAGAATAAACTAAACCCACTGTGAAATTCGAAAATATGCGAAGGGAATGCATAGAAATGAAATAATTGGATGCAGAATGATAGTTACTATTCCGCTTAAATAAATAGATAAATCTAATGAATGAGAACGAGGAAGAAAATTTAGATGCTTAATAATTAATTAAGACAGCGTAAAATTCTACTTAAGTGAATTTAGTGTAACTGACGTTATCATCCAAAAATGAGTATCAAATTCGGTTGATGGTACAAATGACGATCAAAAGATAACAAAAGCACCTAAGAATTTTGGTAACTCAATGCAAAACCAGATGTATATATTGTAGGATGAATTTGTATATTCCCATTGATTTGTTATAGACTGAAGCCGGTCAGTCACTGTTGCTATATGTGCATCCTGAGCGGATTGCCGCAATATAGCGAATATTCAGTGACTGACTGGCTTCAGTCTATAACAAATCAATGGGAATATAAAATTCATCCTACTACAAATTCGCCAATTGCACAAACGTGACTGTCTGGACTCAGTAGTCTAGTAGTGTACGCGGTGGTGTTTGACACGAAACGAACTGAGTTCGAATCCCACTGTGAACATCAACATTGGGATGCAGGTACGCCCAGCCGATGAGTCCCAAATAGGACGAAACGAGCGTCCTGGATTCCACTTGCCAGTCACAATCCAAATTAAACAAATGTATATATAATTGTAAAGTATCTGATACTTGAAAACATATATTGCTTCAAAAAAAGGTTGATGACATGATTGTGAATAGATCTACTGGTCCAATGAGTACACGCAAACTATATAAACTGATATCGGATGATCTTGAAACATAACCTTTATTGAATAACTCTGTAAAACACTTGAATTACATGGTCATATAACGAGTATTCAGATAAAAAAAATTAGGAATGGTCGAAGTCCGTTAACAATCAAGGATATTATCCAGTCAAATTTGTCACAATCTGTTAGAATTTCTTGTTTATAACAACCCAGCTACTCCTATTGCTTAGTATTCATAGACACTGAACACTCGACAAAACCCCACATCAGAACATGTTTGAACAGGGACGAAATTGTATTCCAAATAACAAGGGTAGATAGAAGTAGGAATTCCCAGTTAGAGGAACGTTAATATACTTATAGCATTTCCATAAGTAGCCTTTAGAGTCTTCTCAAATAATCCAATAGAGCTGATTGGTTTAGAAATAGCCAACCAGCGTATGTTATCACGATCATGCACAGAACTTGCTTTAATCCGGTCTATGTTCCACTAACACCCTCGAATACATTGAACCCTACTTTCATAAAAATAAAAACCTGCGAATGGGACTGCATATAAGACAGAGTAGCCGTGCCTGTCAAATTTTTACCTAATTAGCTCCAAAAGGGCTGGAATGCAGAACTAAGCATAGCTGAACACATGCATAGGAATTATTCCATAGGTTCAACATGAAAACAACCATTTAATATATCATTAATAAAGTTATGAAGAGTGTATACTCAAATTTGCATACGTTCTAGTAATGTATGTTTTAGAACTTCTTTTATATATTCAGAAACTGTTTGTTCTTACCATAAGACTGTTTTAATAATCCATAATCTAATCAAATGCCAAAAGTGTTTCAGCTTTCATACTAATAACATTGATATTTTTCTGTACTTCTCGTTAAATATTAATAGTTTACATAACATTATTTCAATATCAAATAAGGTTTCATGATGATGTGAATGTGATCAAATCGTTAGAAAGATATTACGTAACTAAAACATATTTTTCAAATAAAATTTCAATTGTTTCAGTACACTAAATAAATATGTAAAAGGAGGCAATTGTTCTAAAAATAAGACAATATAACAAAATGATCACAGAAAAAATGTAAAAAGGAAACACCACTTACGTAAAGCATGGGTACCATTCACATCGGAAGGGTCGAATTACACGAATGACTTCAGCATTATTATCATTGACAATATGTAATACAAAAGATCTTGATGATCCACAAAATATACGTGAAAAGTAGCTAGATTCTATGGAAAGTAGAAACATTATAAAACTTAAACTTATTAGTAATGTTTATAATCTATGAGTGGATGTAGAAAATATCCTTTCACCATTAGCCAAGATAATAGTAGTAATCGGACACTGAAGTAATATATTTATACATTATTATCATTAAATTACTTAGTCACAGAGTAACAATAGGTTATCATGTTCTTAAAACTAAGATGATAATATAGTACTCTGGGATTACGTTTTGTGATAGTTGATGCTCATCAACTAGATTAACTGTCACAAGAGGACTTTGTCCTTTCTTAATGATTGGGACGATTAGTGTTCGAGACCGGTCAAATAAGACTATGTCCAGTTCACAAATTCTAGTTAGTATTTCAGTTAATCTCACTGCTACAGCTGGACTACCATCCTTAAATATCTCAGAGGTTAATCAATCAGGTCCTGCTCCTCTCCCTTGCTTCAAGTTCCCTATAGCCTTCTCAACCTCACTAAGAATTGAGGGACCAACACTAATTTGCCATTCAGATTGTTTGGAAATGGTGGACAACAGGGATGACGCCGAGGGCCAATTGAACTGTTCCCTAAGGTGTTCTGCCCATCGATCTAATCTTCTGGATTGACAGTAAATAGTGGACCCACCTTTTCCTGAGATAGTTTCACTTACAATAGGATTTCTGATACCCCAAAGAAAATTATAATAAGCTCAAAAATTAGAATTTGGAGGAAGACAAGGAGTGGATGCACCTGCGCCATTGCAATCGATTTTGAGCCATATCACCTAAAGTCTCTAACCATTTGTTACGATCATCGTGTGGGCCCCAACCAGGTAGTCTGCACCTATTAACATGGCTCAGCCCAATTGTCAATGACTTCATGGATTGGTGCCATGTTTTCGTTTGGCCACCCCTAGCTTTCTTCCAGCCTACTCCTACAACAGACAACATTGCTCGTTTCGGTAGACGGTGGTCAGGCATACGTAACACATGTCCTAACCACCTTAGCCGGTAAAGATTCACTACTTCATCAGTAGACTTACCGTATTTACCTAGTACTCTATTCCTAACCCATGCACTGCTTACTTGGCGGTTCCAGCGAACACAAGCATTGCTTCGAAGACATCGATGATCAAATACTAGGATCCTACGAATATCCTCTATCCTTAAAGGCCAAGTTTCACATCCATAAAGTAAAACAGATCTGACTGCTGCACAATAAACGCGTCCATTCGTCAGTAAACGAATGTATCGCCTACTCCACAAGTGACGCAGGTTGGCAAAAGCCAATCGGGCCTTATGTATACGAGCCGAGATTTCATCAGACACAAGACCGTCAAGACTGATGAGGCTCCCAAGATAAGTAAAACGGTTAACACATTCAATAGTTTCGCTCCCTATCACTAGCTTCGGTGCTGAATTAAGCCAGTCCTTAAGTAGCATTTTGCATTTGGATGGGGAGAATCGCATCCCAAACATGCTTACGTTCATGTTTAAGGTAGTCAAAAAATTTTGCATTTTATCAGCATCTTCACTCAGTAGAACTATATCATCGGCATATTCTAAGTCAGTAAGTTTATCTCCTGAGAGAAGGTCAACTCCAGAGAAATCAGACGATGACAATGTTAACTCCAAAAGTATGTCCATGATAAAATTAAATAAAAATGGGGAAAAGCGGACAACCTTGACGACCATCACTAGAGGTGATCGATTCCGACGACAATCCGCCATAAGATCTAACATGACATGTGGTGTTCGAGTAGAGAGCTTGTATAAGGTTAATGTACTTCTCCGGTATGCCTTTCAATCACAGACATTACCACATAACCTCACAATCGATAGAATCAAACGCCGCCTTAATGCCAAGGAATACAACTATTTTCGGACGTCTGAAAGTGTGCCTATGTTACAGATATTGCAAGTGTGAAAAAATAGACGGTTATCGGAACATAGTTGTAGCAGGCGGTCACTATTATCTGTTCATTGAGCCGCGATACCATAGGATTCACCAAGGAACCTTTCGGTTTCGTTTAGCCTACCTACTTGGGCATTAAAATCACCAGCCACTATTACTATATCAGTGCGCTTAGCTTTACCAAGGAGGTCAGAAAGCTTTATGTCAACTTCATCTTTCACTTCATCTGAGATGCAGTCAGCGGGAGCATAGGGAGAGATGTCAAAGAGGCAACGGCGTGTGTCCCTATCTTTACGAGTCCTTACCGTTCCACTTAGACGGACAGCGCTTAAACGACTGTTTATCGGAATTCAGTCAAGGAGAGCCTGTTCAGCTTCTGAACTTAGTGCTATACTTACACCAGTAAGGCCTCGAGTGGTAGCGGTGAAGTCTCCGGAAACACGAAGGGTGAACCGGAAAGATAAAGAGTGAATGTACTTGTACCACTCTGACCGATTCTGAGCCATGCCACTCAAAGTCTCCAACCACAGGGTCACAACAGTCGCACAGACCCAAACCGGTTAGTCTGGAAATACCAATACAGCTCAAACTAATAATCGATGACTATATGGATAAATGCCATGTTTTGATTCCGTCACCTTTAGCTTCCATACTTCCACCAACACCAATCACCACTGCTCACCAAGGTAAGCAATTGTTAGGCATAGGCAATACATGTCTCAACAACCCCAATCGACCAGCACTCACTACTGCATCTACTGGTTTACCGTCTTTCCTAAATACATTGCGCTAAACCTCATTATTGTTCATTCAGAGTTCCCAGCAAACATGAGTGATGTGCCGACGATACCTGTAATCAGATACTAACGATCTACGAATGCCAGTGGCTCTTAATGGTCACGTTCCGGATGCATACAGTAAGACTGCTGAGCAGTATACATGCCACTTGATTGGTACACGGACAACTCATTTATGTGACAGATAAGAGAAGTTGGAAAAGTCAAACGAGATTTGTGAATCTGTGTTGCGATTTCGTCAGACATCAACTCATTAGAACTGATTAGATTTTCAAGTTAAGCGGGGTGGTCGTCGAGCTTAACTACTTCACTCCCTATCTTTAATTTAGGTGGTGATGCATACCAGTCCTGAAAAAAAAAACAACTTGCATTCAGAGGAGGAAAAATGCATCCCGAACATTCTTGCTGCCAAAAGACAGCTTTATATCAGCGTCTTTACTAAACAGGGCTATGTCATAACTGTATTTCAGGTCAAATGGGCAGGAGATCAATTCTGAAAATTTAAAACCATGTGTGTCATATTTATCGGTAAATCTAAGACGAAATTAAACTAATATGTGGGATGGACAGTCTTTTCGAGCACCACTAGATGTTCCAAGTTCATATGACAGTTCACAATAAGCCCTGTTGAATAGTAGTGCCCTAGAAAAGAGCCTTCACAAGGTTTATGTACCTCTGAGGTAAGCTATCAATGATAGACACCGCTATAAAGACTATGTAGTCGAATTCTGTTTTCAAGTGAAAAGTACGATAATTATCAGACTCCGATAAGCACGACAATGTTCTAAAATCTCACGAACTATGAATATTTGATTAATACAGCTAGTACATAGTTTGGTTTTTCGTATTTGCAATTCATAAGTCTTTGTTAGGCATCCGATAATTACTAAAGCTAATAAATTAGACGCTGATTCCTCTGTGGTTATCACAAGAGAATGTTGATCCTTTCTTATAGACTGGATCGATCAGTGATTGGGACCAGTTAGACAGAATTACATCCGGATCCCAGACTTCGACTAAAATATTAGTCATTCTAATTATTAAAACTAAACCACCATTCTTAAAGACCTATGGAATTAATCCATCTGAATAAGCTACTCTTTATGTCTTCGGATCATTTATAACTATTCAACTTCATCAACAGTCAGGGGCCTTATGTCAACTTTTAACTAAGGCGGACTGGGAATAGTGGGCAGCTGTAAAGTAGATAAAAGCAAAGTTAGCAGCTCTGAAGTATCCACCTACCATTCTAAACATCTAAACAGAAAGTAGATGGAAGTCCCATCGTTTTAGAAAAAACGTTTTCAATTCCCATAATCTTCATTAATCCAAAAAGCTGTCTAATGCTAACTATCGCGGTTTATTTATTTTGAAGTTCGTCGCAAATATCTGCAAACGATAGTTTAGAAGACATTCAATCAGACTACATCTAATATATATATTAAATTCTCATCATGTTCGTAGCACGGCGGAATTTATTTAGGAGAGTTCATCAATAAAAAAGACACCGCTGATTTACACTAAATTTCCGTAACCTTAAAGATAAAGTACCATCAGTTTGAATATTTCGATAAGCAACATCAAATGAGCCTCCATTACCTTGTTGCAGAAGTGTGTATTTTTTAGTTCTAGGCAGTTACCAATGGATTTCTTAAGTGAATAGTAGGAAAATGGCTTTACTTGTTATGATTTTTCTGTAGTAAAATGCAGACAAGTGCCTTGTAGTACTAAGGCACGATCACAGTCTAAACATGTACCTCAGAACGAGTGTCAGTCTACTATCAAGTCTCCAACGATGATTAATAGCGATGTAGATTATTTGAGTCTATTATTTAGTTAGTTCAGGAAATCGCTGTTAAACAACGTCTCTCACTACTACGCTGAGAGCTGTTGCATATTAGAAATAAATGGATGTTTGAGTATATTTGAGCAAACGGCCACTGTTATCTATTCTCTGAGGTAGAACACCCAAAAACACACGCGCAAATGTCCTTAGATCTTCGAATTGAGTCATCTACATGAATACTGCATCAGTGAGTTCAGTTGTATGGAGTAGTTCAAAAGGATTTCAATACAAATTCATCTTCCACTTTATATGGGATGTAATCAATCGAAGCATAAGCAGAAAGTACGAAAAGGCAAACGTTTATCGCCCCCACCTTTATTCTTCTGATTTCTTATACGTCCATTTAGTCTGGCAGCAAGTAGGCGATTGTCGACAAGAATTCATTCGAAAAGTGCATTATGTTCTCAAACTTAGTGCTATACCTATACTTTTGGTTACGAAAATTGATTGGAGGAACTCAAGGATAAAAATTTAGGTTTGATGGTCGAAGTTAGGGAAATATCAGGAATTGAAGAAACCTGACTATGAATACAGTAAATCTGAGTGACGATTGAAGCATGAGGATAGTTATCTCTTATCAGCTGTTCGCACTGTAGAAACGCTATTCTCCAAAAGGTATCTATAAAAAAACTCAGTTAAGGTTGGTCTTATTGACCTGGAAAAGTACCTGTAGTGACAACATCCTAGAGCAGGTTACACAGCCTTTATATGGGTATCTTTTCCAGTTAGCCCTTTACTTGTTACGTCCTTACCATCAAAGACGGGAATCCATATATTATGATGTAGTAAGCATTTTTAGAGCACACCATTTTCTAACTTCACCCTACTTTATGAAAGGGTGGCAACGGAGCAACGCTGGTTGTCTGAAGAAAATTGACGTGACATCCCCTTACATTTACCAGTACAACTCCGTAGTCGAACCTTAGATCTGATACTCTTACTGCTCTTCAAACAACCTGATTGTTCCGACCGGCTTAATCCGATTAGCTAATCATGACAGACAACGCCGACCACTACATCACGGTAGTAGCAACAGTCAGAGATATAAAGTTGTCGCCGTGATATGGTAGTCAGGTACATCTATTGTAATGACTTGGAGAACCAAACATTGACTAGAATATCCTTCATTTAAGGTTGGAAAGCAATAATAATAATTATCGCAAACTGCATGCTGCGGAACGAAGACATACAGAAGTATACGGGTGTTAAGAACAGATAACCAAAATTTCCTGAATTTTCATTATTTTTGTTGACGAAAACTGTTGTACCTGAAGTGCATTTATTAGTCGCTTTGTATAGCAGTGTTAAATAAGTTCTCAGAAAACGATGATAATTTCAATAGTCATAAGGTTTTGTAGAGTATTTTCTTTAGAATTTACTCTGCACGCACGCTAATGGTTATGAGTAGTCTAGTTGACAGAGTGATGTCATGATAACTTCTAGAGTAATTTCATCGTGATGAATGCACTAAGAATGCTTGGTATACTTTAATCAATTACTGAATGTTTCCAATAAACATAACCGAACGACCGATATACTACATATTGTACTACATCTGAAACAAAAATATAGGATGACTCACCTTCGTAGCATTTATACACAACTTGTCCCGATTTGTTAAGGCAGGTATATCGGTTTTTTACTTCGAAAGGCACGAACGCTGCATAAGTGTGGACAGAACAGAAAATATATCAAACAGTATATTCACACTAAAAAGAAAATATTGTTGAAGGAATCTAACAGAAGGAAATAATTTTTCAAACTGCCTTGAAATTTTAATGAAAAATATATTTCTTCCAAAATATAAAGCTGTTATACGAGTTTTCATGTTGTGGCATATTTGTTTACACCACACTACCTCTGCTGATATAAATCTTTGAGAAGCATGATATCCATTAAAATCTATCAGTATTGAGTCATAAATTCAATCAAAGTCGTCAGATGGAACGTGAATTCTATATTAATCAAGCGTACGTCAACGCTATTCATAATAAACAGACCAAATTAAGTTAATATTAGTACTCCAAAACTATCTTCCTGTTTTAATTGTGGAACAAGTCTAGAAAAAGATTAAAAGTGATGGAACATGTACGAATGCTCGATTCAGAGCAGTGTCATCCAATGTCACCAAACAGTGGTGATGATTATCGCCGAGACCTTAATCCGGCTATCTGCGCCCACCAACATGGCCCAGACCAACGGTAAAAAACCTTATGTAGTGATACCACCTTTCGGATTGATCACCCCTAGCTTGCTTCCATTCAACTCTTACACCAGTCAACATTGTGAGTCGAGGCAGGCCATGCGTAAAGCATATCGCGACAACCTCAACTGACAAGCATTCACAACCTCATCAACTTATTTGTCTATCCTCACCATTCCTTACTCAACCTCTCCAAGACACTTGGTGATGTTCCAAAGACATCAATGATTAAATACCTGCAAACCAAACATTCATATTCAATAGTTTTTTTTATAGTATTTATTGCATTATATCATTACATCCCAATACGTCACTGACAAAGTTCTATGAAATTTTTAATTGAAATAGTCAATCAAATATGTGTAACTTGTTACAGATGCTAGCAATACAAATACAAAAGTTCTTATCTACAAAAGTGTAAAGTAGTCCAAATTAAGTATGCTTATAAAGTTAGATAACAGCTGAATTTAAAATGAAAATCTATATTTCAACAGTGTGATTCGATTGATAAATTACGTAAACTACTTCACATGAAGAAGTACCAACACTATTTCAATCAGTCAATCGATGCTTGCTGCCTCATGTGGTGCATAGGCCGACGACCAGTATTCTCCAACCAACTCTATCCTAACCTTTCCTTTCCAGCTCTTACCAAGTGTTCTTCATTCTCTTCATATCTGTCTCCAACTCCCAAGGCGATGTATTCTTCAATCTTCCCCTTTTCCTCTGGCCTTAAGGATTTCATGTTAATGCTTGCCTTGTGACACAGTTTGGTGATTTCCTCAATGTATGTTCAATCCATCTCCATCGTCTTTTCCTAATTTCTTCCTCGGCTGGAAGCTCGCTGATTTGTTCTCTGTCATAAGAGGTTGTTGTTGATGGTATCCGGCCAACGGGTCCGAAGTATCCTACGCAGACAGTTGTTAATAAATACTTGTATCTTTTGAATAATGCTTTTCGTAGTTCTCCAAGTTTCAGCTCCATACAACAGAACTGTCTTCACATTTGTATCGAAAATTCCAAAATTCCAAATGTTGACTGGCAGTTGGTTTGAGTTCCAGATCTCCTTCAATTGTAGAAATGCTGCTCTTGCCTTTCTAATCCGCGTCTTCACATCTGCCACAGATCAGACCCTCCTTGTTTATCGATGGAGCTGCCCAAGTA
The DNA here is from genome assembly GCA_025215515.1 of Schistosoma japonicum. Lineage (NCBI taxonomy): Eukaryota > Metazoa > Platyhelminthes > Trematoda > Strigeidida > Schistosomatidae > Schistosoma > Schistosoma japonicum. The sequence continues at coordinate 32,643 of JAGWFQ010000064.1, forward strand.
TGTAAAGGTTTCTACAGCTTCCGGAATTTTTCCGTCAAGTGAAATTGGGTTGGTGTTCGTTGTATTGTATCGGGGGATCTTGCTTTTCCCTTTGTGTATGTTGACGCCTACTGATGCCGAGGCTGCTGCTACACTGTTCGTCTTTACCCGCATTTGTTGCTGTGTGTGGGATAGAAGAGTCAGCTAGATTATCTGCAAAGTTTAAGTCATCTAGTTGCATCGATGTAGTCCACTGTATTCCGAAATCGCTTTGAGATGTTGCCGTCTTCATAATCCAGTCAACCACGAGCAGGAAGAAGGGCAACAGTAAGCAGCCTTGCCTAACACTGGTCTTTACTTCGAATAAATTTTTGAGCTGATCTCCATGCACGATTTTACAATATAGTCCGTCGTAAGGATTCCGTATGATGTTAACCATCTTTTTGGGTACGCCATAATGTCGTAGAAGGCTCCATAATATTCTCCTATCCACGCTATCGAATGCCTTTTTGTAGTAAAGGAAGTTAATGTAAAATTGTGAATCCCATTTAATTGTTTGTTCAACAATGAACCATAGAGTAACGATTTGGTCGATATACGATCGGTCCTTACGGAATCCGGTCTGCTAGTCTTGAATTCGGGTGTTGATGGGTCTTTCATTCGGTTCAATAACACTTTATTGAAAACTTTTCCTGGTATCAAAAGAAGAGTGATGCCTCTGAAGTTTTCGCAGTTGCTAATATCTCCTTTCTTTGGTATCTTGATGAGGTATCCTTCTTTCCAGTCATCTGGCACTTGTTCTTCCTCCCAAATCTTTCTGAAGAGAATGTGGAGTATCTTTGCAGTTGATTCTATATCTGTATTCAGTGCCCCGGTCAGCCGGTAGGTTATTCGGCCCTGCTGACTTATCACTCTTGATTTGTCGGATGGCCATTTTGATTTGGCCCGTCGGTGGGTCGGTGTTTATGGGGAGATCTGTGGTTGCTGATTCGATGACTGGTGAATTCCGTAAGGCTAGTCTATTTAAGAGTTCTTCAAAGTGTTCTACCCATCTGTTTCGTTATTCATTCACTTCAATGGTTGATTCGCCATCCTTGATGTTGATTGACCATTCTGGCTTATTGAATTTCCCAGCTAGTTTCTTCGTTATATCGTAAAGCTGCCTCATGTTTCCTTCCCTTGTAGCTTTTCCCATCGTCATTGCTAGGTTTTCACCGTATTTTCGTTAATCCGACCTAATGTTCCTCTTCACTTACCTGTTGGATTCTGGATATTCGGCCCGTGCTTTGATTTTCTCTGTTCTTGTTCGGCTGTTAATAATTGCTAACGTTCTGTTCCTCCTTTCTTGGATCTTTTCCAGAGTACCAACAGAAATCCATTCTTTATGGTATTGTTTCTTCGCGACCCAAAACCTCCTGATATGTTGAAGTTATTGCTTTATTAATCTCTATCCAGCTGCTTTCCATATTAGTTCAATCTTTTTCTAGTAGATCATGAAATGCTTGGAACATATTGTTGAGAATTATTTTGAATTCGTTGTGTTTGATAGTATCCCGGAGAAGGGCTGTGTTAAATGTTGTAATAATGCTGCTCAAAATGTCCAGTGCTTCTTCAGCTTCATTTTTATTTTAGCCACAACCAGATGATGATTTCAAGCTATGTCAGCTCCTCTTCATGCTCTTACGTCTTCCATGGTCATTCTAAACTTCTTATTGATGCAAATAATGTCGATTTAGTTCTCCATAATGTGATCTGGTGAAACCCATGTAGTGTTGTGTATACGTTTGTGGGAGAATACGACGAATCCTCCGCCTGGATCCTCTCTAAGGTTGCTACCGGTCCCAAACCCTAGCGAAGGAAGAAGGGTTAGGCATGGGGTTAGCAACCCCATCCCAAAAACAACAACCTCACTAAAAGAAAACATTTATAATCAATACTATTTACGAGTTGATAATTCCTATCCTATATTGTCTAAAGATAACTAAAATGAAGACTGCGATGGATTAAATTCCCGCACGTGTGTTTACAGATGTTTCATTTTTACTTGAGAAATACAATTAATTCAGATAAGTGATTAAGCTTTACGGTTACGGAATTCCTCACTTCAAGTGGTGTCCGTCAGGGATGTCCACTTTCCCCATTCTTGTTTAATTTTGTCATAGACATGCTCCTAGATATAACCTTACCTTCGTCTGACTTTCCAGGAGTTGACTTTCTACCAGGAGCCTCGCTTACTGACTTAGAGTATGCTGATGACATAGTCCTATTTGGTGAAGACGCTGACAAAATGCAGAGTCTTCTGACTACCCTGAGCAACAATGCAAGCATGTTCGGGATGCGGTTTTCCCCCTCGAAATGCAAAATGTTGCTTCAGGATTGGGTTGCATCGGCACCTGAACTAGTGATAGGGAGTAAAGTAGTCGAGCGTGTAGACCACTTCACGTATCTGGGGAGTCTCATCAGTGCTGATGGCCTGGTGACTGACGAAATCTCAGCACAGATACAGAAAGCTCGATTGGCTTTTGCTAAGTTGCGCAGGCGAGATATCCGCTTGCTAACCAAAGGACGAGTGTACCGTGCAGCAGTTCTCTCTAGTCCTACTTTACGGGAGCGGAACATGGCCGTTAAGAGTAGAGGACATTCGTAGGTTACTGGTCTTCGATCATAGGTGTCTCCGAAGCATTGCTCAAGTATCGTGGGACAACCGAGTGAGCAATGCTGTCGTTAGGAAACGGGTTCTAGGTAAGGAGGGCAAATCAATAGATGAGGTATTGAAACTTCATCAGTTGAGGTAGTTGGGACATGTGTTACGCATGTCTAACTATCGACTGCCTCGACGAGCTATGTTTTGCGGCGTAGGAATAGGTTGGAAGAAAGCTAGGGGCGGCCAAACCAAAACATGGCAGAAATCGATGAAGTCACTGACAAGTGGACTGAGTCATGTCGGTAGATGTAGGCTGCGTGGTTGGGGTCCGCGAGACGAAAGTCACCAATGGTTAGAGACCTTGAACGACATGGCTCAGAATCGTTCGCAATGGCGCAGGTGCATCCACTCTTTGTGTTCTCTCAAAATTTAACCTTCTGAATTCTCTATCTTTCTCCTTTCAAATTTGTCTCACTGAATTATACTTTTCGAATCATATCTTCGCTCCCTAATTTTCTGCATTACTGCTAATACTTCTACTATCGCTATCACTCTTGGACTTGAACTGACAGCTGCGGCTCTGTGCTGATGTGTTATGGCAACCTGAACTGATGTACGTACGTACGAAGTTTTGCATTGTATCTATCTATCTATCTATCTGATCAAGCTTTAGCTGAATGTATACATCACGTTTAATCATTTATATTGAATAACAAGACACAAATTACTACTGGAAGGCGGTAATATTGTAAATAGTAACATGCAGAATCAACAAAATCTCCCTTCTTAATGTAACCAAAACCAATTGTCAAGCTGTTTTCGTAAACGAAATTCCAACGAAGTTCATACTAGTTCAGTCATAAATGACTCATCAAGACTGACAGTACTATTATAACCATATCCAAGATCATTCTCTGGGATCTACAACTTCATTCACTCCCTATATTCTTAAGGATTTTAGGTCCAAGTATTCATTTATAAGGTTTTTATTACATCTCAGACAATACTCTTATTATTTTTGATGTTTCGCTTGTCAAATAATTGAATTAGCTAGTGACGTGTGGAAAAAGAACTCTGTTACACTATATGATGACGGTAGTTGATTATAAAATTTAGAATCATCGAAATGAATCCACCATCATCTAATCATCAGTTTGAATATTTACTGAGGTGCAAAAAATGAAGAATAAATATCTAGCCATTTTAATTCAATTTGAAACTAATTGTTATCAAAGTAGCTGCAGCTAGACGCCATCAGAACGCTATCATTTTTGTGCTATTTTCCACAAAATCTATTCTAAAATAATTAATCACTTTTGACTACAAAACAATTCTAGTTATCAAATAAATGAAAACGTACTACTCACTCACTTTCAATAACATCAACCTTCTGTTTAATAAACAATTGGTCTACTTGAGTTAAATGCTCCAAACCAGGAGGACAGTTCAATACAGCCGGCCTCTGCATCCACATGTCTAAAATTAACAAATTTTTATAAATAAATGTAGACCTATACATTTAAAAAGTATTACAATAGGTTTAGCAGGTTTTCAAGAATTCTGAAGTCTACTACAACTTGCTTTTTCTTACCATGAATTCATGTAGTAGTAGTAGTAAATGACTAGTGATCACTAGTGAATAATGTGATCTTTTACAGTCCTTTCCAAGTAAAACGTAAAGGTAATAATTATCGAAGTCAATTTTGACTTCACAAGAATTTTCTTTAAGTTACCTGAGATATACAAAGACTAATGTAACAAAACGGGTGACCTATATAAAAACTATATTGAAAACGAAAAGCTGTGACGACAATATTATTAAAATACATACTAGAACAGCTATATTCAGTCTGGTTGGAAAAATTAGCTGCAGTCTGTATTAGTTTTATCTAAAGTGAGATAGGAAGTTCAGTGTGGTAACATTTAATTTTGTCAGGTCACATGACGAGATTGGTTGTGGACCATACAACGATTTCCAAGCATAAGATAACTATTTCGACGATTCTCCCCACGCACAGCCAAAATTAGTCATAGTACACCTACAGTGTTGTACATTAAGGATGAGACACGATGAAATGTGAAGTGACGCAACACCTGGATAAAAATCAGTAAAGAAAGTCTATTTTGGTTATGCAGAGTATGTTACTCTAATAAGTCTCGTTACATCAAGGAATATTTAGCCAACTTGTTGGTAAGAAAGCTGCTAGCTGTCAACTACCGGTCCTCAAACCCTACGAATTTACCGACTTACTGAGTAATCAGATCTATTTTACAGGTGATTTAAGAAGCAATTTAATAGAACTTAGAAACCAGCAACAAATTTATTTACTCAGCTTTCAGCGTTCCAATTTCATGACAGCTGCATCTCAGATAACGTCAAACAAAGTGGATGGAGCACAGTGTAAACCTGTAATAAACCTCAAAACCTAATACTAAACATGCAGAGAACCAATATCAAAGTCAAAACATCTGTTTAAAAAATTATACTACTCAATTCGTTCAACAAAAGCAAGACTTTGCTTTGGCAAAATAACCATTAAATGCTGACACCAAAACCACACAAGAAACATCTGAGATTTCCGGAGCAGTAAATTAAGACCCAATAGTTAGTGAAAACTGAATATGAAATAAGAGTTGTACAATCGATACCATCTGTTGTCAAATTAACCAAGAAGCTTCTTGAATATATTACATTGGTCAGATGAGATTAATAACAAAATAAGTGTGAAATCACAAGATGGCTCGAAATTTAGAGGATGAATATCTGTGTCACTATAGTTAATTTCTATCCATACTAACCGAGGTCGCTGATCACGACCATTGAACGGACCTTAGCTAGTTTTAATATGGCTCAATAAACCAGGCAACATGGTAATTAGGACAATATGTATAAATAATAATGGTATATAACTGCCACAGAAAGATATTGAGTCTTTCTTTTAAAACTGAGGTTTGGATATTAGTATCTGAAAGATACTGGTAACGTATATAACAACAGGTAAATGTAACAGGCAAATGTAACTCCGGCAGTAAGCACCATTCTAAGTATAAAGTTAGTCATGGAAATACTCATAGATAAACAAAATCAGAACTGTAACAGTCGAAATGAGTGTACTTTGGTCTAACAGGCAGAATTAAAGTCACAATACTTAATGAAGATAGGGAACGAAAGAATATATCACAATGACACAACGATTTTTAATATCATACAGTTTTAAGTTACTTAGAATACGTAACGTCTCGTTAGCTGAGTTGGATTAGGTTGGTATCGTTCTGGTGACCCAGTGTCACGTTTTCGTGGTAAGAATTTTTTAAATACAAAAGGAACGGCCATAGAAAATCATGAGTTTATTTACTTCACCATCTAAATATACTTTTAAAGAACAATAAAACATGAGGTTCGTCAAGGCAAGCTACCTTTGGTTTCGCTAAATATCTAAATTGATCGGTCATGTACGGTGTAGAGCTAGGCAAATATATGCATCGTGATTTTCAAGCAGTCAATCCTAATCGCGATGTACCACAATGACGCTAACGCTGCAGACACTGAATAAATTATTCAACAGGTAAAAGCCGGCCAAGCATAAGTCTTTGCAATACTATACTGGTTATCGGTAACCATGTAGACAATATAGGGCAGAATTAAATTTACTCATCAAAACACTAAGTAAAAGTACACGCACTTGAATTCGAAAATAAATTTAAACACACATTGCGGCCTGTCAAAAATCTATGTACCTTAACTCTTAAGACTTCTGGTAGAAAAGACTTTTACGGCCGAACCGATGAAAAACGAAGTAAGCGTTTTAAGATCATGGAGGACACTTACCAGAAGCATGTTAACGATAGAGCGTGTTCTAGGTCTTGCTAGTGATAAAAATCTCGTCATTCGTTTGCGAACTATGAGATTGCTAAGAAAAGCGTTAAATTGTCAATGTGGCAAGGAAACGACAGTATTCGAGTAAGCGGTTCCTTTTTCTTATATTTACAGCTCTTTGGTAAATGGGACAGAGCACTAAATAAAGAACATTGTGGAAGGATGACTGACAGATCGGCCACTACACTCCTTCGGCTGGTAGAAAAAAACATCCTCCCTAGGACAATAATCTATAGTGACAACTGGAAAGCCTATGAGTCACTTTCGATAATCGGGTAAGTTCACAAAGTTATAGTGCATAAGAAACATTTCGTTGATCCGACTAATAGAGTTTATACCAACAATATCGAATCAACGTGGAGTCGAGTCAGGCGTCACATGCGACCATACTTTGGATCACAAGGAAAAATGCTATAGTCATTTTGATGAATATTTATATAAAATTCATCGTAACATTAAGTCTGGAGTGTTGGACAATAATTTACATAAGATTTTTTGATGACAAAAATAATACATCCTGTACAACTTTCAAATTTTAAATATAAATAATTTATAAGAGTTTGAGGATTTCTAATAACAATTCGAATAATGGTTAAGCCTTATTATTATCTGTATATCGTATAAAAAGATGAATATTTCATCGTTTACTAAGAAATTCCGTGAGGGAGGCATACTACAATAAGTCCTAGTTTGTAATTCTTATAGATCTGTGATTGGTTCATTCTGAACAAGGCCTCCAAAGTCATTTTATAGTCGCTCAAGCTCGGCCGTAAATGCCATGTATACCAGACTTTCTTTCAGAGTGGCTGAATGGTGAATGTTAACACTAATGATAATATATAGTACTAAATATGTATTGAATTTACATATATAGTCCGAATTCCCAGTAAAAAGGCTGACAACACCACACTGAGAAGAGTTACAACAAGAAATGCCACTTCCTTCTTAGAATTAAAAACATCAAAAGGAGAACCAAATGAAACAATAAACTTCGAGTACCAATACATATACAAATACGCCTTAGTATATCAAAATAAAAAGCGCTACAAATAAATTTTTAAGTCCTTTAAAAGTGAACCAAATTTCGAAAACAAAATCAACCAGTGGCAAAGAATGGTAATGTTAACAAAAGCAAAACAATCAAAGAACACAAACTAAACAAAAACACGAACAGCCGCGAAATGAATTAAGAATGACCTAAATCAATCAAAGTAATTTCATTCATTAAAAGTATGAAATAAATTACTTAGGTTATAATTACTTAAAATTCACCAAACTTCAAATAAAGTGACTCACCAAATTTTTCGCTTTATATTTTTGAGAAAACCTAGTGCGTTAAAGATGACTTTTATACTTTTGTGATTTACATTGAAGGAATGATTTAGGATTAATTTAGTTTCGACGGGATAGTTAGGCTACTTAACTGCCTAAATACAGTGAGTGCCATAGTTATTTTAAGCCTTGATACAACGCAGGAGTAGGTTCAATTGTTTCAGAAATAAGCAATTTTGTGAACAACTTAGATCGCGGACAGTTGACAAGCTATTGATGTAAGAGGAAATCTGTGACACTAAAGTACTAAGAGGAGTTATCTAAGAGAATTTAATAGAAGGAATATGATTTGTAGAACATAGCGAAGATCTTAGACAGAGAAAGTAAATTCTCCAAACTACAGAATTACTGTTTATTGAATCAGTTTGCGCCTATATAAAATTAGTAAAGCCAATTTAAGATTACCTAGCATACTGTGGTGACTTTGTTGTGCCGTAATCTAACGTAGATTTGATAGCAATAAGCTTGAACTTGGTAAGAATGCCGAGTGGTCAACGAAAAGCTAAAGGCCTTTGTTATACGCTAAATGGTCCTGATGTATAGGATATGTAGCAGTAAATAAATCCCCCTAAACAAATAGACGCATAGGCTCTCATCACTGATGCTGACCATATTTAATTTTAGCAGACATGATTAGTTGAAGGCACTCAATCACGCATAACTGCCAGACCACGACACGACGTGAGAAGCAACTCTCTTTCTAGCAAGACAGGCCAGATGTATTTATCTAATTGATGCTGTGCTCACGATCAAATATGACTTCTCTTTCATACTTCACTAGCTTCTGATTTGTTTTCATTCGAATGTGTAGGTTTAATCATAATAATATGCCTCAGTTATACGACAAACCTTACCTGGTCACATACCGGTGTACTTCATCGGTGAGTATAGCATAATGTGATCACAATTATAACTATGAGTTCGTTCATGTTTACAGTTTTTACCAGACATTTTTAGTATAATTATTTTTCCGCATATTTATCACTGCACCTTTTATTATTAGGACATTTACTTGTGACTGATCAGAATCTTAAGCTAATTAGAGTTAAAACCACTAAGACTCCAAACATTCAACTCATCCCATTTCGGATAATAAACATAGAAGCCGGTTCTGTTACGCAAAAACCGAATTTTGAGGCCACGACGTGACAGGTCCACAGTCCTATTTCAACGTCTTGATGAATTGTTACATCCAGTCGAGCTTGATGACAGTTCAGCAACAGACATGTTGTGCATAAGAGAGGTGATTGGTGAAAGGACTTCTTCGAATGTTTCTTCCGTCTAATCTTCCTATCGAAAATACCAGAGCAAGTTCAGGAAGTAACGGTAACATATTGTAGTGGTAAATAATTCCGCAGAATAAATAGTTGCATAAGCTCTCGACATTGATGCTGACCATGTTTGTTGTAGCAGACACAATTAGTTGAAGGCGCGCATTCACGCATCACCACCAGATCACGACTCTAACCACCGTGGGTAGCATCTCTCTCTAGTTTGCCAGCTTAGACGTTGCTATCCCATTAAAGCTCTGTATACGCTCAAATATAATTTCTCTTCCATCCTACATTGCCTTCTGATTTCTTCTCATTCGTAAGAGTGGGTCCGATCGATAGAAGTGGCTCTGGTTGTAAGACGAACGTAACCTAGTTATATACCCGGGTACACTTCATTGGTGAGCCCGACGTGATATGAACACGATCATTAATGTGAGTTCGTTCCTTTTTATAGTTTTTAACAGAGCATTATTGGTGTTTTTTCCCGCATATTTTTCACAGTATCTCTGTATTTGTATAAATTACTATTCTAATGATCTCCGATCAGACTCCTGAGTTTGTTGGAATTAAAACCCCAACGCCTCCAGACTTTTAACTTGAAGTGTACCCAGGTATATGACCAAGTTACGCTTGTCGTATAACCAAAGCCACTTCTATCGATCAGACCCACTCTTACGAATGAGAAGAAATCAGAAGGCAATGTAGGATGGAAGAGAAATTATATTTGAGCGTATACAGAGCTTTAATGGGATAGCAACGTCTAAGCTGGCAAACTAGAGAGAGATGCTACCCACGGTGGTTAGAGTCGTGATCTGGTGGTGATGCGTGAATGCGCGCCTTCAACTAATTGTGTCTGCTACAACAAACATGGTCAGCATCAATGTCGAGAGCCTATGCAACTATTTATTTTGGGGATTATTTATCGCTCCAGCTTACTCCCCCCTGATGGGTTCGTGAGGACCCTAAGACATACCAGCCATAGGATAAAACCCAAGGCATCAGACATTGGTAAGCGTTCTTTCGATGGCTTGCGACGTTGTGAAGCTTCTGGACGTCAGTCCTTACACTATGGTGTCGTTGCAAAAAATATTTGTACATAAAAATATCCTTGTTCCTTCCACGTCCTATTGTTTGCTTCCGGACGGCATAGATTTCGAAAATAAAAAGTAAAATTCAAATCTGTGCATTTTGAATATAAAAAAAAATTGTTAACTCAATGCGTCTAAAAAAAACGTATTGAACACTGACAACAAATAATCAAACGCTTTTTTTAAATACGAAAATTTATAAAACGCATATCGTAAATTTTAAAAAATAATAAAAATGGTTTTATTGATTTTCGTTTATTTCTTTTAAGACTGCGAAAAATTATTATACGTACGTAGGTAGTGAGAATCGAGAGGAAATTAGTAAACATAATATTCGTTTAGGTGTTCTGGAAATTGTACTTTTCAACCAGAACGCGTAGCTCTCGGTGTTATGGAGCTCTTTGATATTTCTACTTGCGTGTTAGTCATTGCTTGAGGCGTAATGACTTCGTTCATGTCAAGTTTTGCTGGTGTTGTAGCGAATTCTACACTGAAAGGTTTGCCTTCTAGGTAGGCTGCTTTGAGGCGGTCTATGCTGACGTTATCCTCGTGGCCACTCTTGTCAATCGTATAGTACTTTGTTTCACGTTTAAGAACCTTGTATGGCCCTTCGTAAGTTGCGTTGAGAGTTCGGCGTACAGCATCACAACGTACAAAAACGTGTGAACTACATTTTAAGGCAGGTTGGATCAAGGTGTCTGTCGATTGTTAACGAGTTTGAACTGGCTTAACTAAACTTACAGCATTTGTAAGCCGGTTCACGTAAGAATTGAGATCCTAGGTTTGCCGAAGTGCAAGCAGTTTCCACAAACCCAACTGGTAGTCGAAGAGTCGTTTTGTAGACGAATTCGGCAACACTTTATTCAACATCTTCTTTTACCTGTACTGCGAGCGTCGATCCACTGAGGGATGTTTGTAGCTAAATGTGATGCTTTCAGTTGTAGATGGAATCTTTCCTACTAAACCGTTAGATTGTGGGTGGTAGGCGGTCGTCCTGAAACGCGTAGTTCCAATAAGCTTGGTCAAAGCGTGGAACAATCTAGATTCAAACTGACGTCCACGGTCTGTTGTTACTGTGGATGGCCAACCAAAGTTGGCTACCCATCGTTTTGCAAAGGTCCACAAGCAACTTGTGGTGGCTTAGTAAATCTATGCCTATGATAGGTATTTTCACATCGGCAATCGTGAAAATCCAGTGTATGGGTTTGCACAAGCCCACGTTCAAGTAGACATATTTTTTACTGTACGTGGCTCTCGACATTGACGCTGACTATGTTTGTTTTAGCGGATTATTTACCGCTACAAGCTCATTCCCTTTTAGGCAGATAATGTAGAGGCTTGGTTCTGCTACGCCGAAGAGGAATTTCGTGACTACGGTGTGACAAATTGACGCGTTCAATTTCTGGCAGTTGTTAGGTCACTTCCGTGTGGACTAAACAGGTACGTCACCCTTTCTTTTTCAGTCTCGACTGCCTAGAACCTTACGAACAGCTCAAAAGATCAATTGTCGAACGTGGAGACTCATCCGACAGATGACGTCTTGACGAGTTGTGTCACAGTTATGGCAAGTACTAAGCAGATAGCTCTCGAGATTACCAGTGGTAAGGCGCTGGGGAAGCAATTGGCAACCAAGGCTGCACGAAAGAGTGCTCCAGCTACTGTTGGTGTATAGAAACCTCAACGTTATCGGCCAGGCACAGTAGCCCTTCAGGAAATTCGTCGTTATCAACAGTCAACGAACTACTTATTTAGCGTTTAGGTACGTTCCGTTCTGTTTAACAGAAGTAATAATAATCTTTGGTAATAGGTCTTTATTTCGTATCACGGGCAGGAGACAGTGAAGCTGGATGCAAATTATTCAAACACAATGTCACTCAACATTCAATATAAGATAATAGGAAATATAACCTCTATAAAGAATAAGGAAGTGAATGAATACTTAAGCCTCCTTATTTTCATGTATACACAAGTTATGAAGTCAACTCTCAACGCTATATTAGCTTTCTCCTTGAATCGACGTCAGTAAGAACGTCGGTTCGATCAACTCAACTAATAAAATTATCGTAGTTCTGCCACTGTAGCTCAATAGATAATTACTAGCACGTCCAACACTTGACATTAGATCAATGGTTAACAGTCTGTTAGTGTTCGCCGATGCAACGTGGATTATACTTACTTTTAGTACTGGTTATCGAATCTGTAGCGTTTACATTTATTGGTTTTATAAATGTTTAGTACATTGAAAGTGAGATATGAACAAAACTTTTGTTGATTAAAGTTTTAGTCCGATTGATAGATGAATACACAAAGTAATATGATAAGTAATATAGCAAGTGATTTACTTCTGTTATATTCTCAAAAAGTTCATTAAAATTGTTGGATTTTAAATCACATATTTTAAGCTTTTCAATTAAAAATCATTTTCTTATTTATAGATCCCTGTTCAGCAAAGTTTATTGAAGAAAGTAATGAAAATAGGCCTTTAAAAACCATCCTTACTTCAAATGAAATTCTTTTTTACTGTGACACTTCACCAGTAAACATTGGGAGCATTACAAATGAGAAGCGCTGTTTTATGATTACAGGATCAGTACCAACTACAATAACAGGTCAGTCATTATTTATATTCTGTATTATAATCAAATTTTAGAAATATATATCTTTGTACATTATGCAATTAATTTCGTTTACTTTTTATAGATATGGGATGGGAAATAACGGATATTACCATGCTTCTAAAGCCAAGTAATATTATTGTTGGAAGAAATAGTCACAATAATAGTACACTTATAAGTGAGAATATGGGCAAATCATGGATAGTTATCAATCAGTGGAAATTGAAGCAAACATTGCTACAATCATCTGAAATTACTAAATCTTATGATACACCATGGTTCAGTGTTCAGAATATATCCAGTGACGAATTTACAAATATGGTCTGCAATTCAAAAACGAATGATGCATGGAAGTGTAAGTATTTTGATGATTATCCAACGCACTATTTCAAAGCAATAAAATCATTTTTATTCAGGATATCCTAGAAGGTAAGGATACGTTTTCAAATAAATTTCAAGAGAAGACAAGTCGCATTTAAAGTTACTTACAAAAGTGAACTATGTGGTCACAAAAGTAAGCTGGATTAGGTTTACAAATAATTTCAGAAAAGTATTTTTTAGAAAAAACGCGTACAGATGAATCTTATGAAGTTGTGACATTAAAAAATTTTGGAAGAATACAAAATTGTGTGCTGAAGACAATCAGTAACAGATTAAACATGTTAAAATTAATATTACATTCGATTAGTTGTCATGATGAATCACGAATCTCTGTTTCAGAATGTTTACAATTGCTAATGCATGTAACACGCATGCAAAGTAGCAGACTTGATAAGTCAGAAAGGAGTTTAATAGTGCTATCAATATACACCATCTACATCTTGTTGTCATGATTGAGATTATTATTTTAACATACTATAAAATTGATAATATTCTAAAAGTTATAAGTGAAATAGTTTTGGAGCTTCATATTTAAAGGACAACTATGTACGGTTTACTTAAATTGCTGTGTAAAGTGCACAGAATGTGATAAGTTTATTTTAGCTTTATATAACAAGATGTACCATAGTACATAGCTTCAGTTAGAAAAAATCTGTCCATACATTACCTTCAATATATATATATATATATATATATATATATATATATATTGTTATGCCGGACCACAAAGAAGTGTAACAAACTTTCAGAACTGTGTTTTGGGAACACTTTCATTTATTCTGTGTGTAATGCAAACATTTTGTTTCTATTATTGTTACGTTTCTCTTACCCTATCCTCCCGTTATTATAATTACTATTATTATATTGTCTCTTATTATGGACTATAGTTAATTAGTTGTGTACAAGTTGTTCCTATTCACTACCACTATTTCCCTCGTTCTGTATTCATGTTAATTTCCTTATTGGTTTGCTGTGCGGTCTCATTTTATGTATATATAAAGAAATGCTTGAAATGTAATGGGATTCTGTCTGGCTGATCTATTGGCTCGTATTCTTCTTATTTGGCTTAGGACTCAGTGGGCGTAGGGCAGACGCACAATTACCAACTAGGCACACCTAATTTGATACTCGGCCAACCACCCCCAGATTTTCGCGCATCATAGGATATATATATGGTAACCATATAGTCGACTTCTATTAAAATTTATTTTTAATACAGATTATGGGACGGAGTTTAGTTAACAGTGTCATTCATAACTCAAGCAATTTAATTATAGTGAGTCACGTGATTGTGATTCTTTGGGATAATAGGCCTTTCGTTAACTTTGAAGACTAACAGAAGTAATGGCTAATGGTGTGCCTAACCATCCAATGTTACACATTAGATGGAAAATATCAGTTTCTCAACCTTCTGCATTCAGCAAGTTTAAACAGTCGAATAGGAAAGTTATACGTTTATCCTGCTGAATAATACAAACGCTGTTTGAATATCTAGATTTCTATAGTTAAGAAAAACGGAGTTTACGATATTACTCTTAATAAGCTTTTATTATGATGCTAAATGATTACCTTCAGGACAGACAAAATTGATTTAACGTTTTTTTTCGTTTTTAGTTTGTTTCAGTGGAATTTTATGGGGCAATCAACGAATTGTAGAATGGAATAGTCAACGTACAGTACGACGCATATAAGTATATATATATATATATATATATATATATATATATATATATATATATATATATATATATATATATATATGGTTACGTTACATTCAAATCAAATACAGTTATTGAACTATTGCTCTCAAATTTACGGCTATTTGACAAGAATCAACTGCTTTTTGTTGTTTACAATGTATTCCATCATTAATTTACTTCAATGTAATTTTAAGAAAATTTTCATTTAATTAACAGCATGTGTTTGAAATAATTTGCAAATAAATTACTCCCTTTTGTTCCTAAAGTACAACATAGTTTCTCATTGTGAAAGGCTTCTTCTACCTGCTATTTTCAGTTTACTAAATACTATTATTATTTGTTGTAACACCACAAAAATACTTCGCCTCAAACTATGTTACTTCTCACAACAGAAAGTAGATATATTCAACATTACCGGATTAAAAGTTGAAAAAGGTAAATTGTGCATGATTATCTCTTTGGAAGGGAAATGCTAATCTCTAGCAATTACTAGTATTTTATACTTTATAAATGCCATATAACAAACGCCTAGTTACTGACATCAATATAAATTAAAATAAAAGCGGTCGCGCTTTAATGAAATGATGCTCAGTGTTAAAATCGTCTCTAGGAACTTTCGTTAATACGTCTACAATTGAGAGATGTGATGTGATGTTCCCCTTATAAGCTGTGATGATGCTTCCAGGAGCTATGAAGGAGCCAGTAACAGTCCATCCAATCATCGTTCAATAGAATCTTTCAGAATCTGGGTGATAGATATTTCGTTTGAATAACGGCTAAATAAGGCTATTAGAAGATTAGTTTCACACGAAGACTATAAATACTCAAGACTATCTGTACATATTTTACACTTACTAAAATAATCATTCCTTCCTGTTCTCTTCTGTCTTCTGATCTACAACTGGAAGAGTTCATGGTGTTCCAGTGTTGAAGTTTTACACCAGATAATTAGTAATCAAGGGAGAAACTAATGGAAGCCGCGAATTTTATTTTCCACGTGTACAGTGTACACGTGTGCTAAAGATGAGTCACCTAACACATCTCTCCCTTTTATGTTCATCACTATAACTAATATTATAGAAAAAATTACGTTTGATGGCATTATAGAGATTTTCTTTTCTTAGATTCATAACCACTTTCATTGTGGCTAATTTAGACGGTGGACAGTCTACGGAAAATGTGGTGATGGGTTAAAGTTTACATATTTTCACCCTTTGTAATCTGTTCATTCGACTGGTTGGTTGTTTATTAGTAAAATGCACTGACAACTGAGTATATAAAATTGCCCTATTTCCATCAAATGGAATTTAGTAGGTTCACAGGTGATTTCATTTGGTTAAAACTTCAAAGTCATGCTGCTGTAAATAATTGTCGATTACTAATTAACTGTAGGGAATAGTTATTCGTATGTAAAGATAGTAATGATACAGTAAATACTTATAATGCCATTTCTTAAATGAATATATGATATATGATGAAATGCATGATCTATTTAAAGTACTTTAATATAATTAGCTCAATTACTAGGCTTTTGCCGTGGTAGTTACTTTTTAACAAAACACTTAACATACAGATAAATTTAAAGAAACTCGCCAATATATTATGATATCTGCAAAGTTTGGAATCACTTAAATGTGTTACAAGGGTTAGGTGCACAAAGTATATTATAGATGCCAGCGAATTTTACTTGCATATTCTGTATTAAAAAATACCAACAGGTTTTAGAAAATCAAGACATTTACATTACGGTATACAAAGACAAAGTTTGTCATTATTCAACGAAAACCATACAGTGCCGCTGAACTGTCAGCACATCTGAAAATCACTTATAAATGAATAAAAAAATGTATTGAAATGATTAGTGCAATTTTCAGTGGAAGTATTGTATAATTCTGTATTCCCTCTTCATGTTTAATTGGAAAGAAAAATATCATGAAAAAATTTATTGTTATGAACTTAGTTATCTATGAGTCGCCAGAATACTGTGGCTAAATATGTAACCTTTAAACTGAATTTAATAAGCCTACATCACGCATACAGACTGAACAATCATGTTTAGTAATGAAGTTTTATCTAATAAATCATTCGCTTACTGAACTGACATCAAACGTAATGTAGACATTTATTCCTTATTACTAAAGAATTCATTAACCTATAGAACAAAACTCATAGCTGTTTGTCAAATAAGCACGAATAAAAATTTGTCTGTTTAATAATGAATGGTACATCTACTAAAACCTCTTTGCAGAAAGATAGTTAAACGCAGCATCCAAGATGTATTTCAATCTGTAGATATGATCAAGGGACTGAACACCAAAGAGCGATGTATGCTATCGCTGAATGTCACATCCTTATTCACCAATGTTCCACTAATTGAGACGATTAACTATATATGCGATCAAGTCATAGAAACCGGACTAGATATCACCATCCCAATAGACACGCTTAAAGAACTATTACTGAAGTTTACAATGAATGTACATTTCATGTTTAATAATGACATATATAAACAAGTGAATGGAGTAGCAATGGGCTCTCCACTGGGTCCCATGTTAGCCTACATTTTCCTGGCAAAGCTAGAAAACGGACCACTCGCACAACTCATTGGTAAATTGCCATTCTACTGCCGTTACGTAGATGACACATTCATCCTTTGCAAACAGGATATTAGTCGGTCTGATATTCTCAGGCAATTTAACGAGGTTCACCCGGCTATTAAATTCATATGCGAGGAAGAAAGTGTTGGCAAAATAGCATTTCTAGATGTACTGCTCACAAAAAAAACAGATGACTCATTAAGAAGAAACATGAACAAGAAAATCACATAGATAGGACAATATACAAACTTCCTTAGCTTTGTACCTATACAACATGAAAGGAATCTATTGAAAACCTTGCAATATAGAATAATGATGATATGCTCTCCTGACACGGTTGACAAAGAAACGGGAGCATTACATAAAACCCTGAGGGAGAAGGGCTACCCTATAAAGTTTGTAAATAAACATGCCATCTCGAAAGCAAATAGGAAGATGATTCAGACCGTAGAAAGAAAGCCACTTTTTCTGAGGCTAGCATACAGAGAGGACGCGCCCAGCGAAATACTAACGTTGAGGTTACGCAGCTCCATTCGGCGGACTTTTTACGCTGGAAAACTCCAACAGGTGTTTTCTACCCGCCTCATGGTGATACCGAGAATAAAGGATAAATTACTTAAGCTTGCCACTTCATTTTGTATCTACCAGTTCAACTGCTCCTGTGGAGCAAGTTACATTGGCAGATGTTCAAGGAATTTACTCCTCCGTGCTCGGGAGCACCTTCCGGTCTGGTTAACCAAAGAAATTGTCAGAAGTATTAACAGCTCAATACTAGCTCATTTAATTCAAACAGGTCATGTGGCTAGCATAAATCAGTCATTCACAATAATATTTTGTATAAACAGTTATCTGCCAAGATCGGTTAGACTAAAAGTCCTTAAAACGGCAGAGGCGATGGCTATACGAGTCAAGAAGCCAGACCTGTGCATACAGAAGAAGTACGTTCAACCTCTTCGCCTGCCATGGCCGACGCAAGATCCACTAAACCAATCACTACCTTAATCATGCTACGATTTAATGTGATTAATGCATATGTATTCTCCCTCTGGATGTGCATTTCCATATTATTATTATTATTATTATTATTATTATTATTATTATTATTATTATTATTATTATTATTATTATTATTATTATTAATCAAAGTACACAGAATGAATTTGAATATCGCATTTTAAGATTAAACAAATGAACTGATTGTAATTATGTCTATTATTGTTATTGTTACTATTTGACGAATTTCACTTCATTATCGTTCACTCCATTTTACAAACTCTTACCCATTCGGTTTCATTCTAAATAGGATTTGACCTTTGTCTATAAACACTTGATCTAATTGTATTTTGCTACCACCCCATCTCCTATGTCACCCATATACAGAGATACCTATATACACTTATTTGACTAATAATCTTGTTTATCTCAATTGTCGTTTACATTTAACAACCCGAAGAGGAAAACTTCCAATTATCTAATTATTCTTGATATCTAAATAATGTTTTACTTGCCTCAGAACTGGCTATTTTTGCGACTAATAATTTTGAACTAATGAATGTAGAACCTGATGAGCATTTATCGGAAATAAAATTCAAATTATGTTAAGTTGCATCTAACGTTCGTGGTGTATATGACGTGCAGAATTAATTAAAATGATCTTATTGCTACAATCTACGGAAAACATGTTCAGATAATAGTGTTAAATTACCTAACAAACAACGTAACTTATAACATACTTGTTCAACATATAATTCATTTTATGATAATTGGTAGACAATGTACTGCTTATAGCAAATCCATCGTCGCTGATAAAGCGTCAAAATGGTGTGCATGTCAAAAGGCGTCAGAAAAACTAAGAACCAAATCCACCTGAAATCGTGTTGAGAAAAAAATGGTACTATATATCACTGTCTGTATCACGTTACATCTATTCTTCGCCACCAAGATCGACGATACGGGCCACACATTTTTCAAAACTGCCTATTAGGTAAGATAAATAATGAAATATAAATAAACCTGGGAGTTTCAATTGCTTGAAAACTCTGCAAAGTAAACTAAGGATATATTATGCGATTATTTTTATTTGATAAGATGTATGTAGAAATCCAATTACGGTAAATGCTACAGATCCGAATATCAGTAAACGGCGAATGTGTATTTGATGTAAAAATCGTTCATTTGACTGTCATAAACAACGAAAGAACCGAAGGTTCATTTTCCCAAACTAATATATGCTGAACTCTTCTGTTTGAAACTCGAAGCCCACGAATGCCTCTTTGAAAATACTGCCATATTTGCTGTTTGAGATATACAAACAGAACAACACAGTCACATTAATGAAAATTGCCCCCTAGATTGAAAACCCACCTTTTAATTAAATAGCTAGTAGATTCCTCAGCAGCAGTTTGTAACTGCGCTTTTAATTGGTCACGATGAAGAAGAAAAAAGATCAGAGAGGAGATGAAGTAAACTAGAAAATTTCACATTTTTAGAAATTGAATACCCGTAGACAGCATGATACCTTGCTAAGAAAAGAATTGATCGAGTCAGTAAACAACCCAATAGCCATTTATTTTATTTCAATGCGTCAAACTGCTAGTAAATACTTTTCTTTCAGTAGTTTATCCCGTTGTTGAATTTCTGCTAATATCTTTCATACTCAAGGTTCATCAACTAACAGAATCAATAGTTATTTGGATTACATAACGGGTGAAAACAATTACATAGAAAGGAAATGTATTTAATTACTTCTTTTGCCTTGGCTGGCATCTTTCTTTAAAGTGGTTTAATTAGACTGATGTACATATAAACCGCAATTTTCATACATTAAATCTATGCTTTTATCAGCAATCATATATTATTGGATTGTTGTAAATGGTATTTATCAAGTAAATAAATTCGGAATTAAATTTAAGCTAGGCGGATTTTATTATTTAGGATCATTATACATTATGGTTTTGACCAAATATTCCCTTTTATATACTATTATTTATTTCACCCATAAGTATTCTAATGTTTAATCTCACAACTTTAAATGATGTGTACACCTATCCAACTTTTAGTAAACTTGTTTAAACCATTTTGCAATGTAGAATCTTGGAACTATATTTTGGAATAAGATTTATGAATATCTTACAAATACCTAACAGATGGGATTTTCGCGTTATATTTTTGAAAGAAAACATGAATCAAGAGGATGCTGAATAATTTATTTTAAGAAACCATGTACAACATTTGGTCTTTTTCATTTAATTAGAATTATTTTTAAGTAAGTGGATGTTGTGGAGAATGTTGAATTCTAATTTGACATTAAAAAGTGGTCTGAATTACACAATTGATGACTACTAGCAAGCACTGGATAGTTGTTTTGTCTTGGTGTGGGACTCTTTAGGAGTGCACACCCATGACCTCACCGGGAATCGAACTTAGGACCTTTAGGCTCTTCTGTGAACGCTTTACCAATTAGACCACTGAGTCGACTCTAAATGGTTAATATTTCTAACTCATTCAGACCAATTCGTGATATCTAATTAATAGAATTGTTTTGTCAAAAATTCATTTTAAATGTTGTATTCTTTTACTTAGCATACCATTATGTGATAAAGAAAAGGGAAACAATTTATTAGTTAATTTAATATTATCCTTTAACTCATAACAGGAGAATCATTTTTATACTTTAAATGAAACTATGTGGTCCTTTTGTTTGTTAGATAAATTAAAACATGAAATTTCCACTCTACTGTAAATAAGCAGAACAAAATGTTTTGGATTTTAAGTTAAAATATACTACTTTAATATACCTAACCACAATTAATTATTATTTTATTTTACTACAAAGGATCTCCAATAATTCATTTTGTTTCTTTATGCTTTATTTAAGCTATTCACTATAGAAACTGATTGTTCATAAATGTTTCTAATGATATATAAATTACTTACCAATATGTTTATAAATCAGTATAAACTCTGAGTTTTGATGACAATATATTTATCGTCAGATAGAATGAATTATCAGAAAGTATTTCTTATTGCAAATACGGCAGCATTTATGATTACAAGTAAGTTTTGTTAATTTGTTAGTGATTCCATGAAATCTGAAGTTTTAATTCATAGCGTATTACCTGAAAATCTCGAATTAATTGATAACCAAAATACTTGTTTATTAAAAAGGTAAATAAACCATTCACTATCATTCATATCTAGAAGTCAATGAAGTTAGCATAATTTTTATGGTAGCGATATATATTTTTATTTGATGCAAATACTGAAAATAACTCGAAAGTATCATTAAAATTTAATTTTATTCTTCAAATGTGTACATTATATTCTGTAAAAAAATATTAGTAAATACATGTATCTAAGCTAAATATTATATCATCAGAGTTTATCATTGACCGGAAAGTAGATACGTAAAAACAAGTTACTGCATAACCAGTTTACAAAAAGGATTCTGAAAAATTCATTTCTTTACTTATTGAAATCTGCATATAACTTTAGTGTTGTGATACCCAAAGTTAATTATGAATATTATATACCTATACATATAATCACTGTGATCTCGGGTTAAACAGATATCTTATATTATAACTTGTGAATATCCTACATTTTAGTGTTTTCGAAGATTAGCGTTGATTTTGTCACTTTCCACTAAATTTCAAATTTACAGAACACTAAACATTTTTATGTGACAGAAAATTATATTGTTAGTAATCGAAGTTTATTTCATAATTTAACGGGATAACTTTCAAGTGGATAATGAAGATTTAATATTCATAAGTATATTTTACCTAAACTGATATTTCACGGACCTGAAAATAATTAAAAGTATCATATTTCTCCACTTTTAATTGTAATAACCACTAACTAAAGCAATATGTTTTAATGGACTATTTGAGTAAGAAAATTAAGGTAATTAGTTGGCTTTCAACCACATTAATTAGCAGTTTCATTCACTCATCGTAAAAGTTAATATGTGTTCGAAAGGTTAACAGTAATGTTCTTTATATATCTTCAAGTAATTTTACCATAAATGTATGAAAGTTTATACACGACAACTCTAGATTTAATGTCAACATTTTTAATGAATTTCCAGGAACATATAACTGTCAGTGTTATGTAACTTTTTCAATGTAGATTTATGTGTATATTAAACTTATGCTTTTGTTACATCATTTTACTGAATTTATTAAACGTTTACATGATTGAAAAAAGATGTAATCATGGTGTATGTAATCAAGGGAAATGTTTATGCGATAATTGCTGGCAAGGAGAATTTTGCGAAATATCAGGTTAGTTAAAACAATTTAATTGTGTTTTTAGTATAAGTTATGTCAAGCAACTTCGTTTAAATAATCATAGATTTTTATGGAGGAATATAATTTTATATTATGTATTTAATGAATACGTTTTTTCTCATTTTATCAAATTTGCAAACAGTTTAGAAGTAATGAAGTAAAACAATCAGGTTACTAACATAATGTATGCACCTAAAAAAACCGAAAATAGTTACTTGACAGTTTCTTTTAAGCATTTAACAAAACTTACATTAATGGGAAATCTTAACAATAATAGAATTTCACTAGTAATTGAAGCTAAAAACACTTACACGGTTAAGAAGTTTCATCTGAAATCTGTCTTCCTTTCAAGTTTTGCTTATTTTAACACAGAATGCAATCCATATAATTTTGTGAAAAGTCAACTCTATTGCAATCTTTTTATACGTAAAATTTTTTAAATATTGTTTGCTACATTTTCTCGAAACAATCTCATGTGTTCAGCTGCTTATTTGATTGAATCATACCAAACATCGAATGACTAGACAAAAATTAATTAAAGCACATTATAAGAAAGAACGCCTTTTCATACCGCTATTCTACAATAATAGAAAGCGTTTTAAAAAAGGGCCCTCATTCCCAAGGAGATTTTAGTCAAAGTACTAAACACATCTTGACCTCGTGTAGAAAAGATTAAACTACTCTACTACTTAATCAGTTCTGCATGACTATATTCTGAAAGCAACATACATATGCATAACAGCGTGTTTAAATGTTGATCTGATAATTGGAATACATAGTTTCTTAGATATAGAATTTTCCACCAGACAAAAAACGGTTTGTTAATGTTGAATAAAATTTGGTACAGATGCGTTATTCTGGTGTTAACTGTTGAATAATGGATATTTTAAATTTATAGAAGTATGTATTTCTTCAGAATTTGTAGCTTTCAGTCTGTCAGTTTATAACAGGTGATACTAAATCCAGACATTCAAATCCTAAATTATTATTAAGTAACATAAGCCGATATGTCATACCCATAATTTTTTACTGCTGATCACCATACTAGGTACGCCATCTTAAGCCAGCCAGTACACATGACTTCTGTTTATTTAAAGAATAATAATCTTAGGCTCTAAATATCACTAATAGACAAGGAAAAATTCCATAATTAAATTTGTTCATTTAAAATGTCTTTAGATTACAAATAATTTTTTCTGTAGTTGTAAGAAGATATTTTTAAGTTATTACTTGGTATTATACATTGTTTAGTTTATAATACGGTTGTTAATTAATACAGATTTCCATAAGTGGAAGTAACTAAACACATAATCAACTGAGACATTTTATGATTCATTATCTAGGGAAACCAATCTTGTAAAGAATTAGAACATAGGTAATTCAGACATAAGTTGTTCCACCAAAGCTGATCCTATCAGATACCTATTTTATATTTTTACAGTACTTCGAATTTCGTAGATTAATCAACTACTAAATAGTGTTTTACTTGTGATTCATTATGACAATACACTAAACTGACCATAGTTATTTTATTAATTTTAGTTTCAAACAATATTCGATTTACCTCAAACATTTTCAAATTTACTGTAACACAACGTGACATTGGTATTCCGAATATAATCATTGGACGACTAACGTTTCGGCATTTAGGCAACGTTCAATTTAAGGAATGTGAACAGGTCTATTTTAAACTTGAAAGCGTACATAATGAAAGCCTTCCAATTTATGTTGAAAACAGTACTGGCTTTGTTCAGTTTAAGCAGTTTAAGCAACTATAATTGGTCAAGGATATTATACCAAAAAATCTATATGACTGTAAAACTGTTTGATAGTTATAATAAAGAAATCGATACATCGCAAATTCTTATATTTTGGAAATACTTTCACAACCAATGATCAAATAGATGATTTTCAAAAAAATGCTATTCTTACAAATAGTAATTTACATTTGGAAAGATTCAGACGCGTAAGTAAGAAACGTATAAAAATAAAAGCCGTATTTACCTATTTAAAAATAGCTAACATCACGATTTTTCAAAATCTAAACACAATGATGATTTGATAAACTTCAGTAAATAAGGTTTGCAAAAATACGAATACAACATCTGAAGCAGAGAGATCCAAACTACTTCTTGATTGTTCAAAAAATAAAATTTGTTTAAAATAGATTTAAAATCGCATCAAGAAGAATTATTTTATCTTGTGTGTAATTTTAACAGAATGTGAAGAAACGTTTTGCATTCTGGTTTTTATGTCTTAGTTACTACCAATATTTTGGTACGTCACTTACTTACATACTTACTTACGCCTGTTACCCCTCTCGGAGGAGCATAGGCCGCTCACCAGTCTTCTCCATTCAACTCTGTCCTGAGCAATCCTTTCCAGCTGTCTCCAGTTACTGTTCATCCTTTTAATGTCTGCTTCCAGTTCTCGACGCAGGGTGTTCTTTGGCCTTCCTCTTTTCCGTTTTCCAACAGGATTCCAAGTTAGTGCTTGTCTCGTGATACAGTTTGATGATTTCCGCAATGTATGTCCTATCGATTTACAACGTGGTTTCCTGATTTCCTCTTCAGCTGGAAGTTGGTTTGTTCTCTTCCAAAGTAGGCTGTTGCTGATGATTTCCGGCCAACAGACATTCAATATTCTACGTAGACAGTTGTTGATAAATACCTGTACTCTCCTGAGGATGTTTGCAGTAGTTTTCCACGTTTCAGCTCCATACAGAAGAACTGACTTGACGTTCGAGTTGAAGAGTCTAACTTTGAGATTGGTAGACATTTGTTTGGAGTCCCATATATTTTTCAGCTGTAGGAATGCTGCCCTGGCTTTGCTGATCCTTGCTCTTACATCTGCATCGGATCCTCCTTGTTCATCGATGATGCTCCCCAGGTATGTAAAGGTATCCACTTCTTGCAGAGTTTCACCATCAAGTTCAATTGAGTCGGCGCTCTCGGTGTTGAATATGAGGATCTTGCTCTTTCCCTTATGTATGTTCAGGCCTATTGATGCTGAGGTTGCTGCTACTTTGGTTGTCTTCACTTGCATGTGCTGTTGTGTATGCGATAGGAGTGCTAGATCATCCGCGAAGTCCAGATCATCAAGTTGCATCCTACTTGTCCATTGAATCCCGTGCTTCTCCCCAGATGTAGAGGTTTTCATGATCCAATCGACTACTAGGAGGAAGAGGAAGGGCGAGAGCAGACAGGCTTGTCTGACACCGGTTCTTACTGAGAATGCATTTGTCAGCTGTCCTCCATGCACAATTTTGCACTGGTACGTCACTAGTTTTAACTTATCCACAAAATGAATCTTCAACTGAAAAACTGCGCTAAGCATTCGATATCAAGGATATGGTGGAACCATTTTATGTATGGGCCTTTATCTAAAGCCAGTTAACTGATTGCAATCTTTATAAAACGACATTGTCAATTATTAAGTGGCTGATATGAGTATTCCTTATGATGGTAAGATTAACACAATCCAGTTTGATCAAAATGTAACAGAACACAAATGGAATGAAATTGTATTTAAACAGTTGTCCAGTATCCCTAACATTCATCTGAAATTGTTATCATTTTGATAGCTTTATTACCAGTTTCTTAGTGCACTAAAAAAATCTTATACATGAAACTTTTAGTGTAGATATTGTGGCAATTGATGATAGATCCGTATTTTAGCAAGCATTTTAGTTCTTCAGATTCTTGCATCTAAAAGCTACCATAACAATTCAAATGTTCATTTCATAATTTTAGAGTGTAAACCCCATAACCAGTATGCAAATTCTTGTAACAAGAAGTGACGCGGCTAATAATCCTCTGTGTCCTACTGAAATAATAGCGCTGAGTGTTCAGCTCGGTGTGCCGGCTGGCACAACTACAATAACAGTTGAAGTATTTGCTCCTACTAAAGATTCTATATTTTATGGTTTTGTCGAATTTATTGATATATCATATATTGGAGTGAGAATTTCACCCAGGAATTTTGCAATCAGCATACGAAACACTTCTCTAGAGAATGTTTACGAATATAAAGTAAGCTAATTTATGTGTTGTCATACATTCACAGATTTTTGGTAAAGACGAAAAAAATCATCTAGACTTGTATGAGAATTAGATTAATACTCCCTCTGTCCCTCTATAAAATTCTTTATTCGACTATGATTATGATAAATTATTAGTATGAAGCTATGATGCAAACAATTCTGCAAAATTCGACCAGACAAATCAGTTTTAAATGGAATCCTTTGAGTAATAATTTGTTTTGGTTCTATCATAAAAGATAAGTAGTGTTTCCTTACTTGTACAGAAAATCGTAAAAATGTCAAGATTTCAGTAGTTTACAAAAAGTGGATAATGTTATTATCGAATGAAAATATACAGTCTCCTTATTATAAATTAAGAGCGCAATGAATAAACAGATATTCAGGTATATATTACTAACATATGCACTGATTAACACAGAACAGTATTAAAATTGGGTACAGTCATAAACAATCTATCGAGTTATTAATTTAATAGTCTAATGTGATTATTTGAATGCCAACAAGGTATTTGTTAACAAAATTTCGGCATGATTATAATGTAACAACTTGAAAAATAAAAGTATCTTTCATTGATATCACTATTTGGAATGGGTTAGACACCCGTTAGAAACCAGGTTACACTTAAAAGCTATTCAGTCCTGACATAAGACTTTTTAGTGTGGAGTATCCACTACCTTACCAAGGGATTGAGACCAGAACCTTCAGGCTTTAAGGTGGAGTCTAGCCATTAGAAAACTGAACTATCATCCAACAGTTGATATATCTAATTTCAATCAATTCGCTATTTATATTTGTGCCATCTAATTCATTGTCATTAATGAGTAATTGCCTCGCTTCCGACTGAAATCATTTGGTTATCTGTTCACAATAGTAGTGTCTTTTACAACGTACATCAGAAATAATAGAAACCATTTAAAATGAGCAATGTTTTTACTTACAATCAATCATATTGTAGTGAAAATGAATTTAAATACGAACTTACTTTGTGAAACATATTTCACTGATATTTTTCACAGAACCTGATTTAAATGGTTCGCAAATAATAGTGAAAAACATGCATCACATAGCTTAAGATGTAATGTTTAAACGATCGTTCAGAAATCATTAAGAATATAAATATAAATATAAATAAATTCGTCTCATTGAGAGCATACTTTACTTTTGACAGAACACATATACGGCTGTTAATTTATCAAATATCACGGTGGTGGATATACCAAATGTCGTAGAAGATTATAGTTTGACATTGCGTTTCGCTATCGGTTTATGGAATGATAACTCAATACTAGATGGAATGAAGTTTGTTTGCAAGTGTCAAGCTTCTAATGGCGTTTCAATAATAACCAGCATGACCAATATCACATCAGTTAAAAACTGTCCAGTTTACAAGCCTGAATTGACTATTCTGTCTGATTTCACGAATATTATACCGGGTGATATATTACTGTTTCAGGCCGAAACATACTTTACTTTTGAAACTGGAAATTATACGGTAAGTCTTCTAGCTTTACATTTTTACTATCTGTTTATTCCCCACACTTTATAACACTTATGAATCTAAATAAGTAAAGAATAGTTCAAGTAGCGGGATCCGATGAATTTCCTTATATTATAGATTCTCTTCAGCTTAGAAATGATTAAACTATACACTAAAAGGAATATAAGTATGCATACTTTATATCAAAAATGAACCTGAAAATTTCAGATTTGACGTAAATGTAGAGTTGTAGAAGGTAACGATTCTTGAAGAACTAAAAATTGCTAAGATAATCGTTTACTTACAGTTGAAATATGCCAATACTACAGGATAGAAAACTTCAGGACTAACGATAGAGACATTTTCAAGACAGAAATAAATGGCATAGTTTGTGTATTACTGAAAATGTGACGAGATCAGATGAAAAGGCAAATTTGTGGAATTATTAAGAACACTGAAAGACAAAGACAATAAAGTAATATGATTCTGATCTAAGGTAACTAAGGTGAAACAAGATCGATAGTATGGTATTTTTGGGATACTGATACGAGTTTATCCTCTGGAAACGTGCTTTGCAGTATATCGTAGTATTTAATTTCCATTGTTTTATACTTATGTCAACTCTTAAATTAAGCGTTTCTTGATGTAAGAAAAGTTATAAGCTAAAAGACAAGTTAAGTGATTCCTTGTATCCTACAAAAAATCAAGTAGACATTTAGTTTAAGTAAAGAACAAAAACATGGTAATCGATATTTGTGTAATTTTGTTACTAATATTATTTATAACGACTTTTAGCATCCTAAACATAAACGACTAATTTATATTTCATTACACTCAATCGTTCGGTCTATTTTGGAAAATACTAATAATTATTGAAATACACCAAATTATTTGTTTCTTATGTTTCGTTATGTAAAATGTCTACTTGATATCTCGGTGGCAGACAAGAGAACCAGTTTTTTATTCCATACTTAGGAAAATACATACATTGTGTATTTATCAGTGAATTACGAAATTCAATCAAGGAAGATGCAATTATTTTAATAATATAGCTATTTATAAAAGTGCTGGTTTACTGAATCTGCTTAAAAATTCAAAGTGTATATTACTTACTATATAGTTGACATATATACCTACATTATGATGAAATTAGCAATTTAATATAAAGGAATAACTAGATAAATAGAACAGCATATCGAAATTATGAAGAGCTGAGAATCAGCTAATCACTGAAGTTCCGATAAATTGTATGGAAAATATGCTTATAGATACATTTTGGCGATTGGGTTTTCTTATTTAAAAATGCATCAGAAGTGACAGCGAGTAGAAAATGCATTTGTTGTCTAAAAATTTTCTTTGTACAGAGCTTACATTTTACTAAAATAAAATGGAAAGATCGAGTTTTCAACCACCTCATAATTATGATGTCATCAAAAACATATGTCAGGATTACAGGATTGTAATATTTTTCGAGCCACATACACCTGTTAAATTGTGTATAGATAGCTTATCATTCATTTGTTTGAATTAGTCATGGAAAGGATATTTTCATAACTTTAAGTGAACAAAAACTTGACCAACAGTGGTAATTAACTAAATAATATGCTATCCCAACTCTATGGATACGAAAAACAATCTCACAACTGAATGTAACATAATTAGAAATCTAAGACAATGTACACTAAGATCGAGAAACCAGCAACAAATATAATGCATGCGTAATTACAAAGTAAACAAAGACCTAATAATTGACGTTAGTGCAATGGATATCAATGAAAACTTGATATATTCATGTCACTGCTTAATTCACGGAAAATAAGCTTATCTGACTAATTTTATAGGTATTTTCGTCCAAAAATGAACGAAAATATTTACAAAACTTGGGCGCCGAGTATGTAAGACATATGAATAGAATATATTTGTTAGTAATCTCAGCGGATAAAATTAATGAAAAATTCCAACGTTTCGCTCGGCAAACTGGTCCGAGCTTCTTCAGGGAAATAACCAAAATCAAAAATTATCTGACTAAAGATGAATACACTTGAAGTAGGGATCGAAGAACAAAACCAACTGAATTGGAAAAATTACTAGAACATTTTTGAATTCACATAAATACTCTAGAAGTAATTTTACGAATCAATTCATTTCGAATTAATACGGAAATTTAGTAACTGTAATGGTACTTAAAGCAATTTGTCCCTATGGTAAATGTTGATAATGTAATAAGAAGACGAAGTTTATCAGAGCTGTGATATATTTGCGCAATACATTACGAACAACCTAATCACATATACACTTTTTTGAGGCATTTATATATAAAAAATGAAAGGTCACTAGACAAATAAAAGTAAAAGCTAAGTAAACAGGGCTAATAAAAAAACAATGTGAATCACACTCTACCAAGGTAGAGTGAGCGAAATTACAACTTCTTTCTAAACTCATAAGGAGGGGGGGGGCTTCAACAAACCTTAGTATACGCCTAAAGCACTTTTATACAACACTACAAAAGATGATTTGATATCAATCATGTGGTCTGTTTCAACTAAGCGTTTAGCAATAGACAATGAACGTTGTTTATCCTGTAGTTTTATTTTTTTCATTCGTTATTGGAGTCACTTAGGTATGTGTTCAGCTACCTTTAAATGTAGCTCCTCAATATGTATGTGTGTCCACACATATATGTAAATTGATAGACACGGAGTGGAAAGTGTGACGCATTCTTTTACATGCTGTTTAGGTTAGTTGTGAATCCATACTATAGACTTTTCAATTACAACTAAAATAGCTGCATAAAATGTCCTCTTAATAACCGGTTTAAGCCGTTTGTTTTAACACAAGGCTATTTGAGTCACCTCTTAAAGGTAAGGTGATATGGGTCGATTTTTTAGGTGCTGGAAATACAGTAGGTTTCACTCTACTGCAACCTATACATCGATTTATAAACATTTTTGGATATCCGTCAATAAATTTTCATTTTCTTCATTAATACTATTGGTACGAATACGTTGATCCTATTAAATAAAGCTTTTACTCAACTGTTTTTATAATTCTCCGGACATTAACTATGAAAGCTCATATATTGCCCTGTCCATGTAGACTTTCGGCAGACAGAAGGTTTGATTGGTCCATCCTTCTTCCAGTTCGTTAATATATCTAGGAAAGGAAGTTGATTGTTCTCCCCTTCACAAGATAAACTTATATGATTTTGGATAGTATTCAGTTAACTTAGTAAACTAGTTGCACCATCGATTTTCTGGCAAATAACTAGGGTATTGTCAACAACCCACCTGCAAAGATACATCTCTTTTACTGAATCTCTGGCTAGGTTAACCACAGGTACTTTATACACATCAGCCAACAATGGTCTTAAAGGACTACTCATCAAAACTCCAGCAATTTGTTGAAAATATTCATCCTCAAATGTGATCTAGACCTCATCCGTATATAGTAATTGCAAATCTTTATGAGTTGTTAGAGCAATAGGTAGCGAAAGATGACTTGACAAGATATCTGTCACACAAAATATCAATAGTCTTTTTCAGAGGAACATTAGTAAATAAGGAATTTACATCAAAAGAACACATTGTCTTTCCTTTGATATCATTGTCACATAAATAATCAATTAATTATACCATTGGTGCATTGTATTTCGGTTTAACAGCCACATAGTAGCACTATGAAAATCCTATATTAGTAGAAATTAAAATGTAATGTATTAACTGACAATGGAGTGATAAGCATGCCTTCATACAATCCAAAATGATATATATATATATATATATATATATATATATATATATATATATATATATATATATATATATATATCAAACGACACGTGTCTATAACATGAGCCATTTTAGGAAATGTAATCTTTGTAGGTAAGCATTATTTACCAGATATGAAATTATAACGATAAGTGGGCAAACATGAAGACAATCTCACAAACAGTTATAATTGAATTCACTTAGTACTGTCTTTATTTTCTTATAGTTTTCGGTTTACACAATCGGTCAATCATCTACTATCAGTAATTTCGAAGTCATTCTTGGTAATGGGATGAGCTATGCAGACGGATATGGAAAGAGGGAGTACGAAGATGAAATCATTGCAACCGGTGTACTTACAAAACAAATTGACGTAAAGATAAATGGACTGCGAAACAAAAGTACGAAATTCAACATTTTCACAAATTTTTAAAAAAAGCAATCAAATCAGTCGTTTCTCGACTCTATCCTAAGTGTGTTTTCTGGCTTTCGAAATGTCGAGAATTTTAGTTCATTTTAAGGATTGACAAGTGAAACAAATAATTTGTGAGAGCAAAAACAAATATTTGTGCAAAATAAAATGAATCCATTTTATTTCGTTGGTTTCTCATCAACTGCATGCAACCTAGAATAATATTATGCAAGATTAATATTTGAAACAAGTTTTAACATACTCATGAGAACGGATAGAGTTAGTTGAAATCAAGATTACGTAAATATGTGAATATGGCTTAAAATGTTGGAGAAAATGCTGTGAATATATATATGATCCAAGAGAAGGTACCGGAAGGCAAAATAGAGATCAGAGGTCAAATGATTACCTTCTGGTTTAAATTCACTAGATCGTTTAACATATAACTGATATATTCATTAAGTATCTGGAAATGAACTTTCAACTAACAGGAATGTATAGATGAAAATGTTTAAAAAGTTCTGGTGTAGCAGTGTAAACTTCAGACTCAGCATTTATTAATCATAAGTCCAAAACTAAGCTACTCAGGTTTGAAAATTTGAAATTTAATGATTTACGCATACTTCATCAATAAATAGTTGACACACATGAAGCATTCCTCGTAGAATGATTTCCAAAATAAAGTAAAATCTTATAATGGATAAATTTTTAATTGATTATCTTTTCAATAATTTAAATAAGTGTAAAAGTCCCTGTAAACGATTTCTAAATGAATGGTGTTAGTTTATCCACAATATTTATGGTTTTATCTTCACCTTAAATAAATTAGGAGATGCTTTCCTGTAAACAGTCTCCAAGTAACAATCCAAATAACAAAGTTAACAATTCTTATAAGCATTTATGAACATTTAATTTCCTAAGTAAAAGTTCATCGATCAAAATAAATGTTGACAATTTATTTCAAGAGACAATTTTCGTCATGTACAAATAATCTTTTAATTTTATAGATGCTAGGGCAACATATTTGTCCAAATCAAATCGTTCAGTGAAATTAAATGCACATATACAAGCCACAACATTTGCTTCAACAAGATCAATAGTTGGGTTTCGACTGCGTTATTCTCCGGCTGATAATATTTTTGAAGAGATTCAGATACCTGTTATCGCTGATTACACAAGTTTTAAAAATGTAAAGAATGTATTATTGCAGTTTACCAATCAAAATTTATAAGTATTAAATTATCTTGTTAATATATATATATATATATATATATATATATATATATATATATATATATATATATATATATGATTTGTTCACCAGCTCATTAAGAATATATCATATCTCGTCAATTAATTATCAGGCTTAGTGTTTTTCGAATATTTTATATGATTTATGCAATGAAATCACTCTCATGATAAAATGCAGGTTCATTCAACACTAAAATACAAAAATAGTCACGTTCCATTCAGTGCTTTTCAATGGTGTAATAGCCCTTAACCAGGAAAAAACTAGGTTCTTATTCAGGTAATAGTTTCATAGGTGAAGGCAGGACATTGAAATAGCCACAAAGTCAATGTTTAAAAGTATCACACTATAGAGAAATATATAGAATCTGGTGATTACATAGGCTACATCGGAAGTATTTCTCATCATTTCTATAACGCATTTTGAGATTAGGTTCTAGCATTGACAAATCAAAAAGCAATAAATGTAACACTAAGTGCGACTAACAAACATATACCTAACCGCTATCACTAATATGCCATAAACTTCAAAGTTAGGAGCTCAAAATTCGTTTACCGTCTCAGCAGATGAAGAAAACTCTTACGTTTCGTCGACGTCATATGAAACTACAGTAATCGAGCATTATTATAACCTAATCTGAAACTCCCGGGTCTAAAATACTTATCTTGATTATTATGCAAAATCCTTTGCTTTGAGTAAAATGATTGACCTTTGATTTTCCTATTTCAAGTAGTGTGATATTAACTTGTCTCACTAATGTCTTAAAATTCAAGATATCCAGAAATAAATACAGAAGAATTGTTACAGTATTCAACTACCAGAAGTTAACACATTCTTGGAACATCACTAATCTGTTGGCTCACTGATAAAAATTAAGCACTTCTATATTTTAATTACATTTTGTATAGAACTAAACAAAATGATTTTACTTGTCATTCCATTAGACAATGAACTTCTTAGAGAAATTTGGGACGTGAAAGAATTTTCATTCAAACAAATTTTCCTACTACATCTAAAACTAACTACAGTTTGGTCAATGATTACTGTAATGTGAGTGGAACCACATTAAGCTTACGGTTATAGCGCAGAGATAAGAACAATTACTGATAAAGTTAACATTATTAATTTACTCATACATCAATTCACAGTTATTAGTAAAAATATAACTAAAGTGCATGCTGTTTAAAAAAACAGTGTTACATAAAATATCAGATTAACCTAAATCAAGATTTTGTTTCCCCCGTTTGTTAATTGATTTTTTCCTTTTATTTCTTTAGGTATCCAACCTTACTTTCAACTTTTCAGTAACACCAGATGCAGCTGAAGTTGAAAAATTTACTGAAGTTTTTTTCACACTTAATCTTCCGCCATTATCTAAACAAATTTACGCTGTGGAAGTAGGCTACGACAATGTTTCATTGGGTGAGCTATGTCACTCTACTGTTACGAAAGTCGGATCAGGAATAAAAAACAGGATTATAGGCGTGAGTAGTTGTTACTTCATTTACATTTTCAGACAAAACATGTCTTATGAATCAATAAATTCCCAATTTCTGGCTCAAAATTACTCATCAAAGAGACGTTTAAGTACCAAGTGGTAAACATTGTCTAATCCAATGTTTAATGACCCCAAACTTGGCACAAAATAACCATAACAGCAAGGCAATAATGATCATGAATATCTTCTACCCAGGTAGAATCCCAAAACCTGTTGTAACCTTAGACTTTTTTAAACGAGCCAGGGAGACGTGTACAACGAAACTACAACCTGAATAATATAGAAGCTGGTGACTGCACTCTTTTCTAATGACAAACACCCCTTCCAGAGGTAGGGAAGAAAAGACAACCAATGACAAATAACTTTAGCCGAAGTCGAAATTCCGTACAGAATACACACCAGTTTACAGACATGGTGATAATGATGTAAAATTAAACAGAATACGCATAAACCCTGAAGAAATAAATAAATAAATAAAAGTAAAATCTACTATAAGGGGATTTACTCGAAAGTAGTTCATACAGTCTTAATAATAATAGTAACAATAATAATTCAGTTGGGGGGGGGTTTCACCGAAAACATATGAAATAATAGCAAAAACACATTACAAATTAATTCATGAGGGAAATACAAGACACAATATGGACTAAAACAAGGAGGAAGCTCTGCACAGTAGTAAAATTACAATAACCTGATGGTGGAAACAGACATGACTGGACTATGCATTACAAATTGATCGTTACACTCCCTGATTTTCAATTGTCTTAAGGGCAATACATACTTATTAATTCTTTCTCGAATACAAAATGTTTTAAACTTCATTTCTATATTAAAGTAATAAGTTTCTCTCTGTTTTTATGTCCTAACTGGCAGTGACAATATAATGAAACTAATTTAAGTACTAGGCGAAATACCGAACGGAATTCACTTAAGCTTCATTATAATGAATTCATTAATATATTTATAAGTATCTCAACATATCATGAAGCCCATCCATCGTAGTATCTGCAACAACTTTGTGTAACAGTCATATAATTAAGAGATGTATACAACATATTCAGGAATTGAATGCTTAGAATTAACTTTGAAATAAACAGTTACATTTCCATTTCATATGTTGAAATTAATACCCCTAAGAATTATAGTTATCCACAGTGTTCCTCGACGAATTATGATGAACGTATAGTAAAATCCCGTAGATGAGTATAGATATATATTAAATTGCTATTTTTGTATAGATGTTTCATTTAAACAAAGTTGTTGGAATATATAATTAGGATAATGTAACTTACGGTAAAACAGTTTCCACTGCAAACTTCGACATTTCTTAAATGCTTTATTATTATGTTAAACATGAATGAAGGACACGTAATTTACTAAATAAATAGTCCTTTATATATTCTTATTGAATCAAATGATTAGATAGTTTTAATTAACTACCCACCATTTTTATCGAGTTATGCTAGTATAATTTATTATAATACGAATAAATATACTCATGATTTCAATTTACATAATAGATGAGACTGCATACTGACTTTGTAATTCAAAATGTAATAATATTTCGAAGGATGGCAGTGGTAAATTTGGGAGTATTGGAAAATCCAACAACTAGCAGTACAAATTACTTTATAGAATTCAAAATGATTTTGAGACCATCTGTAAATCAAGCATATCCTACAGTTAGTATGACTAAAATTAATGCTCGAGTTTTTATCACGAGTATGCCTACAAAACTTCAAACAATTACTTTTTCTATTATCAATAACCCCATACCACCAATTACGGTAAGTTTTAAAGCTTTACGAGAATAGTTGATATATTCAGTAATAGTTTTACTAATAATTCATTTAACAAGTGGATTACAGAAAAGAGATAGTGTTATTACATTTTATGGGCAAACAGTTGAAATTGCATTTAAGTGTATAAATCAAGTAAACGTAATTCAAAACGTATCAGTATACGTATCAAAGCAATCTCGTTGACAGCATATTTGAGATGTCAAGAAGAAGGTGAAAATTAATAATCTATTCTTTGGACAGTTGTAATAATATACAATAAAGAAAAAGTAAATTAGTAAATCTGAACAATATGTTTAACAAATAACATCTTAAGTAACTGTGTATTACATATATAGTCTGTTTACGGAAACTGATTCAGAAAGAATATCATTCATTATTTAACGTTAAAACATATTTACATGTTTAATAAATTATACTTTAATGTAATTTCAATTAATTATATGAATGGATTAGTGATATAAAGAAAGTAGAAATGATATATGTGACAGTGATCAATACATTTGACTTAAAAATTCAATGATTGCTTAATTAACAAAAAGACTTCAAATCTTTGGTGTTTGTGGTTGAACTCAAAGCCATTAATTCTAAGTTAATGAAGATACTTTTATGACAACACTAATCACTCAGAAACACTGAGCATTTTCACCAAATGTGAATAAGCTACTAGAATCCTTGGATTATATGATTAACATTTATATACATTTACAAATATCTTAGTGC
Source organism: Schistosoma japonicum (assembly GCA_025215515.1). Lineage (NCBI taxonomy): Eukaryota > Metazoa > Platyhelminthes > Trematoda > Strigeidida > Schistosomatidae > Schistosoma > Schistosoma japonicum. The sequence continues at coordinate 70,388 of JAGWFQ010000064.1, forward strand.
CTGCTAAAGAACTACTCAGACTGCAGTTGTTTACAGTTAACATTACGTGCGTGACCATTGTAATTTCATTAGCTATTTCTTCGGTGGTCTTTGGGTCGGATAATATTTCTAATAGGTGACTCTAAGTTCAGTTCAAATCGTCACTAATTTTTTAACAATACTCATTCACTTTATATGGTTCCGTATCTGACTTCTGTCTATGATTTAAACTATGTAGCTATTCATATATTCACACCCCATCCATGTAACTAACAGTCGCAGGGAGGGTTGAATCGTATTCACCTCTGAGACATTATTCCTGATATAATATTAAGATAACTTATACAAATATATCTAGACAATTATCACCGAATACTGTAAATTATTTACAGCAGGAAATACAAATATTAAAACAGTTGGGTGAATTTTCTTTTGGTCGTAAAGGTAAATGAGTGAATTTCACATTTAAAAGTCACATGAGCATTTTAGATTACCCAAAATTACTTACTCTTATAGCATAGAATATAGATCATCAAATCAGAGGAAGGTAATGAAATATGACTGATACATTTTGACGAATATCGGATTTTATCTTTGGATAACTACACTTAAGAGAGCTGTCTTTTCAAAACTAGGCATAAATGACAACATTCTAAGCCATATCATATATATATAGGCACTTAAAAAAGCATGTAAAATAAGAATTTTATTTTATTTCAGCAGTCATTCTTCACTTTGATGTTCATCAACTAATTTCAAAACTATGACTCAATTAATTGAATTTAGATTTAAATTTTTAACCTATTCACAAATACACTTTCAATTCACTTGGTTGTACATTGAACCATCGATTATGACTTACTGCCTTATAAACTATGCTCAAAAGTTAACAGAGAAAAAAATAATGTATTCCATTTCTTGTTTATCTTATTTTAGGAGAAAAATGCATTTTCTCTAAATGAAATTCCACTTCAATATCAAACTCACTTCTGTTTTATTCATTTTTAGGTAACTAATTCACCACAAGTAAATTTTTACAAAATCGAACCAGCGCAGAGTGAACCAATGGATACGTACAACGCAATTATGTATGCAGAAATTATTTGGGTTGAAAAAGTGATCTATAGTCCTGTCAACCTTACACTTCAAGTTGTAGGTTCCGATACAAAAGTTACTGAACAAAGATTTATTTCTATTGGAAGGTCATTGGTTACTGTAATTCCCTCTATCATAGATGCGTTAATTTTAGAGTAAGTCATATTTTTGCTAACCGTAGAAATATACAGCAACTATTTTTTGAAAAATTAATATATAAGTGGAAATGCTTAGCGAAATATTTGTAAAAAATACAAAGCTGGAAATAGATAAACACAAGTCTCATAGTCGATAACCTTTAACCAAAGTGTGGAGAACATTACCGATTGTCACAAGCATATCATTTCGACATTTTCTTGAGATTATTACACAAAGAATATAACAAAAATCAGTAACGATGGCGTAGTATTAGTTATTGATTAATTACTATAAAGAACATTTCTCGACGAAAGGCCTGTCTGAAATTGTTCTTGTAATAAATGATTGAAGTTGTTATAAAATGCAAGAATTTCAAAATGCATTTAATCTGTCATTTGGAAAACAAAGTAAGCAAAAACTTATTATTAAAAATCATTTCAACAAAACATTATGCAGAGTTGACTTATATCCACTGATGATATTTAAGATTCGATTTTCCTGGGGCGATTGACTAGTAATAATGTGTTATGGTTGGTTTTTCTGTCAGTACATGAACCTATATTATGGCATCAGTTCAGAGATTCCTAAGAACGTTTTCTACAGCTTATTTTGTCATGACCTTAAGTTGTACGGCATCACGTTAACTCGTTGTATACAGAGTACAGGACAGCTGCGAATCGCACGGATGAAAGTGTGTTGCATTGAACGTCTTTTTCCTAATTCGTAAATATAAACTATTTTTTATAAAAAATATAAGAGAGTTGAAGTTAAAGTGATTGTTGGGTTGATATTTCATTATTTAGTGGGACATGATGAATAAATATAAAATGCATTTTATTTTGGTGTTATGTTATGCCGTCCAGTGTAAATACTAGAACACACTGAGTTTAACCGTTCCAGTAATACGTAGAGATATTAATATGACTTCAAAATGTTGGTTAATGCATGTGTTATATAAGCAACCAATACACCAACCTGTTACTGGTGACACTCTATAGGTGAATAGCACACTCATAATAGCTCACTTAGAAAGTGTCACGGATGTTATGTGACCTCATAAAATCATGTAGTCTGTTTGCATTTAGTAAGAAAATCAAATAGAACTTGCTTCAAAATTCCGGTGTTACAGGTTATCTGCTAAATCGTAATTAATTTGTACTCCTGTGAGATTTCATTCAATTATGACTGATTACTGTTTTTCACTATGCTTATCATATACTAATTATGATTAAATATCTGATTGTGCAAACCTAATTTCGCAACAGAAACAGTTCTTTCAAATGTCTATGAAACTGAAACGAAATATTTGTTTGTATTATTCTTATGTATAGAAATCAAAAGTTATATTTAAGCGCATTAATGTATTCCGTTTGTTAATGTTATGAAATACAAACAATAGATTATCATAAAATCAAGAACGGAGTGCTTTATACATCAATCCATAGTTCTTGAGTAAGTGGTTGTTTGGTAAATAATACGATGAGGATTAAAGCAGATAAACTGATCCTGGTTCCTAGCATAAACACTAATACTTGATTTGGCTTTTAGTCACAATCCTATGTAAAAATACTCCACTGTTATTCATGAAAAAACGTATTTTAATTAAATAAACACAAATTGCTTTAACTGATCCTTACAAACTTTCTTACCTACTTTATGTCTTTATTTATTATCTGAAGTAACCTCGGAGTAATTAAGTTACCTTCTGTCTATGTAGTTCCTAGTGAATACAAATACGACAATGTATTACTCATTAAATATTCAGTTAGAATTGTCGGTGGAATAAGCTTCGCCGTGAAACTAGACGTTACAGCTGGTGACTATACTGTAACACGTCAGGTTAACTTTTCACCAGTTCAAGCTAAATCGCCTCCACAGTTGGTAAGTTATCTAAAAATATGCTTTGATTTATTATTGGTTTTTAATTTGGCTTAACTGTTCAAATACATATTTTCACCAGTGTTGTGAATGATTCGAAAATAAATTAAGGAAACATAATTAGTTGAATTCATTGAATCATTTAACCAACTTTTGAAATATGTAATCAAATTTAAACCACTTGAAAACATTGGAGTAAATTGGGCCACTTAGGCACCGCATAAATAAGTGCCAAATGTACCGACAGATATTTGATCGTTATATTTTGTCCAGAATAAAAGTTTTGTAATTTTACAAATCTACCACTTTTAGAAGTATTTGAATTTAAGTTCAGATAAGATTGATAAATGAGCGTCATCAAAATACACCTCATCAACCAAGAAAAAAAGTAACATTCTCATTTTCATGCAATTTTATGTGATTACTCTCAACTGTAGATGATTAACTAGCAAATATTTATTGTTTAAAATTTCTAGATGTCCTAAAGACTATAATCCATTTGAAATAAAATGAATATTTGTGTAAAGGATAATAGGAAAATACATGCACACTGATGATATTAATGACGTTTATGCTAGCTTGTAGATGACCTCAAATTATCAGTTAGCTTGATATTAATTAGTTCATCATCAAGGTTTTCTAGATTTCCATCATGAAGTTAACTCAGCAAATCAACCACTGGAAGCCAGGAAACAGTGGACGATACTTTAGTCTTATTATACATCTTTTAATGTACACATCACAACACCAACAGGATATGAATCCACAATATTTAGATTTACTGCTAGTAAGGTTGTGAATGAACACTCCATAATAGAACTAAATTAGGACAAAGTGGTTGTGAAAAATCTCCTGGCCTTCAACAGTTTCCTAAATAAAGTTATAGCGTGGTGAAAATCTAACAAAATATGAAGTTTACATAAGCTTCTGTATTAATTAAGGACGCTGTCTATTTACAGTTGCTTCCAAAAGATTTTGTTTATCATCGAACTAGATTTGTATATGCATAATAAGTGAACAAAAGCCGGTGGCCATTTTATCGTGTTGGCACTAGAGTAGTAGTCAGTAAACGGTTCAATATTTAGTGATACGTCAAATATTCATGATATGAAGTAATTATATGATTAATGGAGTTTGAAGTTTAAAGCAAATACTCATTCATGCATGCAAACATACTGAAGTATAAATTGCGTAACAGTGTTACTAGTGATTGAGATAATATCTGGAAATACAATAATAAGCAGTTTTTGTGTGTAGGTAGATATACACATTTACAGTTATTCAGCACCTTATTTTACTATATTAAAATAATCAACAATACTTGACAAAGTATTTCTTCGTTCACTTTGCTGAGTTTTCGGCTAGCCAGTACTAAATAACTAGTTATAATTACATCCTTGATGTTTAGCCTAAATGATTGGGATTTTCTCTAATGTTATGAGCTTAGTACACTACTTCTGCCCCACTTCGTCTACACAATTAATGATATGTAGATATATTAATACTTAAGTTAATCATTCTTTTTCTTCATTTCCTGAAAATGAATCGCATTTTTATAGAAGGAATAATTAACAACTTACTAATGGTTAATAGTTAGGTTTTCATTATACCTCTATATAAACTAGTAATCCAAAGCTCGTTAGGACGCAGAACTATAGTGCAATTATGAAGATCAGGAAATCTTCATATCCTAAAGATCAGAAAAACAAAATAAAACAAGAGTTATTCCGCTACATATGTTAATATATTAACTTATGGGTTTGCACACTAGGATTTTAATAATAATAAGCATACTTTCGATCATGTTGTAACACATTTATGATATTACTAAATTCCGAATAAACATGACTCGGCGAAGTACATAAAAGGTTTGTAGTTATGTAGCTGTACTCATTAATTTCGTCTTTGATGATAGCACTTATTATTTTTGTGAGCAAAATAGACTTTTTAAAAAAAAATTATGATAGTACAAATATAATAACCTTAATTTTAGACAACTAATCAAGTCCCATATTGGGCGATTGAAAGTGTGGCAATTTCACGCAGAGATACTAGTGTAGTACGGGGTGCATTTAACTTACTGTCATTCTCCACAGTTATACGTCCAGGTGCCAGACAACTATATAAAGCTAAAATTTACATTATACAACTCCTAGATGTGGTAACTTTAATGGAACCGAAACAGTTGTATGTTGGTGGATCTGTTTGCGCTACTGAAAGCCTATTTGACGTTTCTGCTATCACATTGAACTTAAATATGGGTGCACAATACCTTGACAGTGAGTAAATTGTCTTAAATTTTCAGATACTATCAACTTTTTATGGTTATTTTACTTGATTTTCATGAAATTTATTTATGAAAGCTAGAATACTTTATTCGAAAAAAAAGTTTGTTGTCATAAAACTTAATTATAAGTAGTCACTAATATTGCACATAAATTATATTCAACAAACGTATCATCTTAAATAAATAATATTTATTCCATGAGATCCTATCAGTCGACTGCCTCTAGATTCAATCTTTCCTCATATTAAGCACTCGTTATATGTAGTATTGCTAAGCTATGTAACTGTATGTAGTTGAAAGTGCCTAAATTTCTGTTCAGATTTCATTATCTTTAAATTACTTAACAAGTCATTAAAACCGAAGCCGAATTATTTCTTTAACCTACAAGTATGCATCACTTTATGTTTGATAAGATATACGACTAAGGTATGCTGCTTGATTTATTCAAGTAAAATTGCGTTAATTACATTAAATATTTGCTGTTTGTAAAGATTAATTGCATAAACTTAGTTTTCAGTCTAAATATCTGTCTGATAGGTCTACATTCTAATTAGTCAATAAAATTGTAATTTCTGATATTATTTTGTTTCATCCAGTAAAATTAACAAAAATGAATAGTCCACTTACCATTTGCATCAGTCTTGATCACCCTTATCACACAAGAAAATACTGAGCTGTGTAGAAATGTATACTGCATTTACAGAACGCACATCATTAAACTTCATTGACACTTATAAGTAAATAAGTGACATTAATAAAGACATGTGTGTATTTACCTTCGTCGAATGAACTGTCAAGTTGCTTACCATAGCTCACTAACATATTCACCTAACAAGCGATGTAATCTTGACATATTGTATGACTAGTCTGGTTTTATTCAGTAAGTCAATTATTTATACAGTACTAGAGACCATTAACAAGAGACCCACCTCGAAATTTTCTGCTTGTTTAATTAAAGTGGTTGTTCCACAATAGTTTGTGGAAAACCATTTTCATTAAAATAAAAATATCAGATCAGCGAACAAAACTACTTTAAACAAAACCTTCATAAGCTTTACATTATTAGTTACAGACATTGAAGATAAACTGAAATTGTATTTACAATTAAGGGGGTTGTTGTGGAGATAGTTAAATTGTCAATCCTGATATTACGAATTGATCTGAATCTGACAACCACTGATCACCTGGAAGCACTGGACAGCTGTTTCGTCCTAGTATAGGACTCCCCAGCAGTGCGCATCCACAACATCGTTGGGGATCGAACCCAGAACTTTCTGGCTCCGCGACGAGAGCTTTACCATTTGACCACTGAGCCGGATCCTAACGGTTGTTATTTCTAATTCACCCCACTAATGACTAGCTCCTTGAGGTAATTCCTGGAGTTCTAGTGTGAAGACGTAACCGGTGGAGTTAAGTCGTGTTGGGTGTGAGGCAGTTACCCCCCCCCCGATGACAATGGATGGGGTCGCGAAAACGTATCGCGAATTGACTGAATTAGAAATATCAACCAATAGGAGCCGGCTTAGTGGTCTAATGGTAAAACGCTCGTCGCGGAGCCAGAGGGTCATGTGTTCGATCCCCAATGGGGTCGTAAATGCGTACTGCTGGAAAGTCCCACTCTAGGACAAGACAGCTGTCCAATGCTTCCTGGTGATCAATGGTTGTCGGATTCAAATCAATTCCTGATGCCTAAACTGTATTTGTTTGTGTTTCATTAATGACGATTTCTAAACAAGAGTGAACAGTATGCGATAAATTTCTATTCAGTGTTGGGTAAAGTCTACTCTAAAGGTTATGATCTAAACAGTCAACCAACATTAAAAATTGTGGAACTAATGATCGTAACTACATGATTTGTATCGGAAATTATTATGCTAATTTAGGTATATTATTGATATTATTGTAATCTTTATACCACTTGATTACACAGTCTAAAATGAAAATAAATCTGTCATACGAATAAAGATGTAAACTTAAACATATTGGCAATTTTTGCCAATTCTACTTTATCACAAACAGCATTAGCAAATTCCTGCATATTTATTCCATTTTGAAAAAAAAAACAAACAAGAAATACGAGAACTATTGGTGGACTCACCTGATAACCATGAGTGTTCAATTGCCCAGTATATATTACATCTTGTTATCAAGTACCAGTTTTATATATACATTGAAGATGACAGTGACTTACTATTTTCCTATATTTTATTAGTACGAGAAAAAATTTAATCCTGAAATAAACCGAAGTAAACAGCATTTGGGGATCTCTAAGATTGAAATTTGTAAACGAAAATAGAGAGGACGGAATTTTCAGCCTACTTTTTCGTTTTAAAAATGAAATAGTTTGCATTGTTTTTATTCAAATCGTGTTATTATTATAAGACTATTTCATGTTGTAAAAATTATCAATCGTCAAATGTTTATTAAATATTCTGTAATAAGTAGTGTTTAGTTACTCTGGTGAAAATCATAACAATTTTTTCCAAACTACAAGTATTTGACCGTGAAATCATGCTGACCATAACTAGTAGAAGAAGACAATAATGCATCAAAACTGATATAACTTTAGGTTGTTAACTGGTACATATGGGACACAGCTTGTCAAGGTTTTATGATATTAACTTATTAAATTCTAATTTTAATTCACAGTTTGCAGCAAGATGCAGTACACAAAAATACACTACAAATCATAGGAAAGATGTATGCTTGCGCGTTCTATCACAATAATGTTTATTTTAGTTTGCAGTTTGACTGAAACTTACAGCAGCACATTCTAGTATGTATCTGAAAGCATATCTGTTTGTAGTCTTCTACATAATCATTGACATACTTAACTTCTAACTTAGAATTATGTATGTACATTAAATTATATTTTCCAGCAAGTATTCCCTCCTCACTTTTATTTGTAGAAAAATGATTGTTATCACTAATGAACTGATTTAAATCTCACGTTTGATTTGTAGGTGTTGAAGGATTATCAAGCTCGAGAAAGGAAAGATCAATGATTACCTTTCTTGTTCCGTTAAATGTCAATTTATTGGCATCTGGAATCGTTTCAGTAAGCGTTACACTGCAATATGGAATACTATCAACCCAAACTTTTGTCAGTTTACCTGTAATACAACCTGAAGTGAGTAATTTCTTTTTATTACAATTACTAATTAGTTAATGATGCGTTTTGAACCCATTCTCATTACATTCATATATTCTTTAGGAAAATGTGAACTTGTTGATGATGGATAGTCTTAATAAAACCTTGATCGTAATAACTGACATGCAACTAGCTAATAGATTCATTACTGATATTCTCGAGTATATCTATAACTAGCCCTGTAACCCTTCTGTGTGTTTCATATTCCACGGTATACTGTGAAGTGAAATAAATTTATTAACGTTGGGTAGACCAAATGGCCACGCTTACACTATCGGAATAATAATGTACATAAAGTGTCCCAATTGTGATTTGATAATGTTATTCCATTGTAAAACATTATAATTCTCTGTTTCTTTTATATTTTAGTCTGTATTTGAAAATGAGTATATCTAGACCATTGGAATTGTATTATATTTATTATTCAAGTGTAAATTTAGTTTCAATTTATAGCTGAAAAATAAAACAGGTAGTCAGAAATTTGAAGGTACTGAAAAGTTTACTTTATGAAATGACTAGAAACAACTTAGTATTGCTATTAACGTATTATCGAACATATTACTTTGTTCCAATCGTGATTATTTCATAACTTTTAAGTGTATTAAAAAGGTTATACAGGTGTAAAGTTTTAAACAATATTTTCTTTTTGCTTTTGTTTCTTACATATTAGTTGGGTGTACCACGAACGTATACCAGCTATCCAATAGATGTTATTAGTTTCCAAGATAGACCATATGACTTAATTCCGTCGTTGCTCCTGGGCAGACTGTCCGAATTTAGAATAAAATCGGCCTTCCGAATACTATGTGCACAAATTTTCATGTTTCAGTTACGTTGTCATCTACTTTATGGCTTATAGACTTGTTGGATGCACAACTCGTTAGCTACAGTGACTTTATATGGTTTGTCTACTGAAGTTAATCCTATAGTGACTAAGTGAGTAAACGATTTGCTTTATGAAATTACTTTATTTTGAAATTTGTTATATATGCAACTACATATTGTCAGTTTCAAATGTTTTTATTAATAAAATGAATAAAATTCATTTTAGTAACTTTTAATCATTATAAACGTTTAAAAATTAGTGCTAAATTAATGAAATGTTTGTCTTATACAATCAATATGGGATGATTAAATCATCTAGGTAAGTATAGTTTTATTCAGATGATTCCAACAGACACTAAAACCTCCAACTAGTTCATCACTTATTACCTGAAGATGATTGGGAATTCTCAAACGGTTACGGTGACTTATATCATTCATTTTATCATAGACCAATTCTGACAGCCTATCGTTTTATAGACGTTTGACTGAAAACTCAGTTTCATAATAATAACTACTATTCACCATTTTACGACTCAATTTTACTTTTCCGTATAGATTTATTGGTTTCATAAATATTTAGTACATTGAAAGCGAGATATAAACAAAATTTTGTTGATTAAAGTTTTAGTCCGATTGATGGGTGAACAAACAAATAATATGACTGCGATAAATTTTTAAAAATTGACACAGATAAATGACCGCCGTCTTAAATCTTGGACTGACGTGTTGAACCACA